>ONZH01010087.1:0-20115 GCA_900303285.1 Rhinella marina | reverse complement strand
GTAAAGAAACGGAATTTAAAAAATACAGTCGTGTGCATAAGCCCTGTGAAAAGTAAAAAGTCATGGATCTTGGACGGCATGGGGG
Organism: Rhinella marina; assembly: GCA_900303285.1. Lineage (NCBI taxonomy): Eukaryota > Metazoa > Chordata > Amphibia > Anura > Bufonidae > Rhinella > Rhinella marina. The sequence goes on along the minus strand of ONZH01010087.1, from coordinate 20,030 downwards.
AAAAAACAAAAAGGCAAAAATGACAAATTTTAAAAATTCACATAAAGCAGAGTCAAAATAAATTAGAAAAAAAATAAAAAAGGGAAAAAGACATATATAATCAGGCAGGAAGGAAAAAATTATAAACGCAAAAATGTAAAATTTAAAAAATTCTCATAAAGAGAGTCTAAACATATAAAAAAGGTGAAATGAGGTAGGAAGGAAGAAAATGAAAACACAAAAATGAAAAATTTACTTTAAATAAAATTCAGGTTAACCAATAAAAAAGGATGAAAAAGATAAAATTCTGATTTTATGTAAAAAAAAAAAAACATATATAGCTGTATAAATTATACCATCTATAAACTGCTCTGCAGCAAGACTGATAAATGTGCTTCATATTCTCATCTCACCAGGATCCTCCATACACAAGTCCACTGTAGCCTGTAGAGAAACCACTAGAATGGAGTCTCTATCGGAAGGTCCTCCTGTCCTCCTAGACGCAACCATTACTCACTTAGCTTTCCTTCTGTAGAAGAGGATAGGACCTGTGATTACGTCACCGTCATTTGATAAATGCCTCAATGGTCGAATCATATGAGTGCAGGACAATAGTCCCACGGACGGCCCAACGTGCACAGCATCATTGTTATCCATGATGCCGTGCACACGATCAGTGCCGCTCCGGGTCATATGACCTGCTCAAGGCCCGTATGTCTCGGAGCGCATATGGTCGTGTGCAAGGGCCCTTATTCTCTCCACGGCTAAGCCGCAACCCTTCAACTGATCACATGACAGTGACATCACCCCAGGTCCTTCACCACCTCTATTCCTCTCCATTGCTGAGCCCCGCCCCCTGCACTGATCACATGACAGTGACATCACCCCAGGTCCTTCAGCTCTGGCAGTGCAGCAGATACTGGGCTGGTCCTGGTCGGTAGTCAGGGCTCTTGTTCTCTCTGGTATCAGCCATTCCTCCAGCCTGCAGGTAAGATGAGCTGTGAGGAGACAGTGTGGTGGAGAGCTCAGACATGTCACCTCTGGAGATTCTCCTCCATTACACACAAGGAATCCTTCTCTGCTCCTCAGCTTAGTATGATGGGGGAGTAGTAGTGGGGATAGTGGGGGTTGTCATCATTCACTGGCCCCTGACTGTCCTGGTGAGGGGCCCCTGCATCCAGGAGGAGAATGAATGGAGCGGGGGCCCGGCATGAGCTCAGCTCTCTCCAGTCTCTTCTCTAGGAGTTCTGGACACAGCTGAGCACAGCCCAGAGGTGGGACCTGCATCTATCAGACATTTATCTCCTGTGGAGACACCAGAAATCTCCATGTTGGGGCCCCTGGAATCCATGTGGTGGGGGCTCTGAGAAGCTGGGGCCCCTCCAGGCTCAGGAAGTGCGGTTCTGGAGATGAACATCTGGTCTTGTCCCCTGGATGATTTCCTCTCCTCTTCTCATAAAGGCGCCTGCAGTACTAGAAGCCTCCAGCTCCTCCAGTTCTCTCCTCTTCTCCTGAATGACCACCAGGATGGACAGGAAGGAGATCAGCAGAAGAATATTAGACCTCACCTTGGAGATCATCTCCCTGCTGAGCGGAGAGGTAAACTTTTCTAGATTTCTCTCCTCTTTATTGTATTCTGTAACAAGTCAGACATCGGGAAGGAGAATCCATCATAGGAAGTGATAGGAAGAGTCCAGGGTCCTGTAGAACGGCCTCCAGACCTTCCAAGTGATGGAGAACCTGAAGATCAGCCCCCAATATGGTGAGTGATGTGTCATGTGACCAGTGACCAATAGTCATGTTGTAGGAGCCATGAGAAGGTAAGTAGGCACGTTGTACCCAGGAGGAAAGGGCCGGAGGAGAGCACATGGCCCCTGAAGGGTTTATTCCCTAAGTGTCTCTCTCCATCCACAGGAGTACACAATAGTGAAGAAGACATCGGGGGACTGTGTGACTCCCATCATCCATCTCCAGGAGTCAGGAGGGCGGAGCAGGACCCCTCACCCCATCACAGAGCCTCACCCCTGATACATGAGCAGAAGATCCTAGAACTCACCCACAAGATGATGGAGCTGCTGACTGGAGAGGTGACCTGCTGGGAAATGCGGGAAATTCTCCAGTAACAGCACTGGAGGGGTCTGGGTGATGACGGTGTCATGTGTTGTCAGGTCCTATAAGGTGTCAGGATGTACTGTCTATTTCTCCATGGAGGAGTGGGAGTATATAGAAGGACACAAGGATCTGTACAAGGAGGCCATGATGGAGGAGCCCCAGCCTCTTATATCACAAGGTAAGAGCCGTCATGTGCAGTGTAACACGTGTGTGCAGTGACATGTAATGGAGGAGCACCAGCCTCTTATACACAAGGTAAGAGCCGTCATGTGCAGTGTATACACGTGTGTGCAGTGATTGTAATGGGAGGAGCACCACACTGCTAATACCAGCCTCTTATAACAAGGTAAAGAGCCGTCATGTGCAGTGTTACACGTGTGTGCAGTGACATGTAATGGAGGAGCACCAGCCTCTTATATCACAAGGTAAGAGCGTCATGTGCAGTGTATACATGTGTGTGCAGTGACATGTAATGGAGGAGCCCAGCCTCTTATATCACAAGGTAAGAGCCGTCATGTGCAGTGTTACACGTGTGTGCGTGATATGTAATGGCAGGGCACCAGCCTCTTATATCACAAGGTAAGAGCGCCGTATCATGTGCAGTGTATTACACGTGTGTGCAGTGACATGTAATGGAGGAGCACCAGCCTCTATATCACAAGGTAAAGAGCATGTGCGTTACATGTGCAGTGATATGTAATGGAGGAGCACCAGCCTCTTATCAGCAAGTAAGAGCCGTCATGTGCAGTGTATACACGTGTGTGAGTATGTAATGGAGGAGCACCAGCCTCTATATCACAAGGTAGAGCCGTCATGTGCAGTGTATACACGTGTGTGCAGTGACATGTAATGAGGAGCACCAGCCCTTATATCACAAGGTAAGAGCCGTCATGTGCAGTGTATACACGTGTGTGCAGTGACATGTAATGGAGGAGCACCAGCCCTTATATCACAAGGTAAGAGCCGTCAGTGCAGTAGTACAACGTGTGTGCAGTGACATGTAATGGAGGAGCACCAGCCTCTTATATCACAAGGTAAAGCCGTTGTGCGTATCATGTGTGGAGTACCCCTTATATCACAAGGTAAGAGCCGTCATGTGCAGTGTATACACAGTGACATGTAATGGAGGAGCACCAGCCTCTTATATCACAAGGTAAGAGCCGTCATGTGCAGTGTATACACGTGTGTGCAGTGACATGTAATGGAGGAGCACCCAGCCCCCTTATATACAAAGGTAAGAGCCGTCATGTGTATACACGTGTGTGCATACATATAACCAGACGTATATCACAAGGTAATGTCATGCAGACATGTGTGTATACACGTGTGTGCAGTGACATGTAAATGGAGGAGCCCAGCCTCTATGGTGACAGGACATGTTGCAGTGCACGTGTGTGCAGTGCAATGCTCAATGAGTGCCCATGTATGGAGGTAAGAGCCGTCATGTGCAGTGTATACACGTGTGTGCAGTGACATGTAATGGAGGACCGTTTCATGTGGTAATTAAAATAGAAATAAAAAATATTAAATGAGGACCAGGTTTGGTCAGCCTGGTTGTTACGGGGTTAAAGATGCTTGGTTGTTGTGTTTTTCGGATTTCTTTACTAGACTATCGTAGCAATTAATCAGGATCCTGTGATTTTACCATGGGGGTGATAATCGTAGGACAGAGGGAACATCTATCTTTCTTAATGATGAGATGCAGCAGTTGCTATTGACCCCAGTATCTGAGGGGTTAAATGATCGGGATCCCAAGCGGAGTGAAGCAGAGCCAACTGAGCTATCCGGGTAGCTAGATAGCCCCTCTGGTAGTTGAACACGCCAGGACCTCCCTGGAGCCTGTGTCTGTATAAGGTGGAACGCGCTTCCCTAGGGATGGAGTTATTCCACACGAATCGAAGGGAAATAAGTTGTAGCATCTTGAGGAAATGGGTATGGACCGCGACTGGGAGAGTTCTAAAAAAATTAAGCAATTTAGGTAATAACCCCCATCGATCAGCTGCAAGAGGAGATGGTGCGCGCTGTACGAACGTGCCGTCTCTCTTTCTGTCCGCTGCTGCTGTCCCATAGACATATAGCATAGCACAGGAATAGAGAAGGGAGACGGCACATGCATACTGCGCGTCGCCTCCTCATACAATTGATCGGCCGAGCTCCGACACCCGGCACCTCTGAGGATAAGTCATGAATAAAAAAGAAATGGACAACCCCATTATGATATCTTTTACGTTGTTATTACATAGTAACATAGTTTATAAGGCCGAAAAAGCCCTCTGTCCATCCAGTTCGGCCTGTTATCCTGCAAGTTGATCCAGAGGAAGGCAACAAACCCCTGTGAGGTATAAGCCAATTTTCCTCACTTTAGGGGAAAAAATTCCTTCCCGACTCCAATCAGGCATCAGAATAACTCCCTGGATCAACGACCCCTCTCTAGTAACTATAACCTATAATATTATTACCTCCAGAAATACATCCAGGCCCCTCCTGATCTCTTATAGTGAACTTACCATCACCACCTCCTCAGGGAGAGAGTCCCATAGTCTCACTGCTCTTACAGTAAAGAGTCCATAGTCTCACTGCTCTTACAGTAAAGAGTCCATAGTCTCACTGCTCTTACCGTAAAGAGTCCATAGTCTCACTGCTCTTACCGTAAAGAGTCCATAGTCTCATTGCTCTTACCGTAAAGAATCCATAGTCTTACTGCTCTTACAGTAAAGAGTCCATAGTCTGACTGCTCTTACAGTAAAGAGTCCATAGTCTCACTGCTCTTACAGTAAAGAGTCCATAGTCTCACTGCTCTTACCGTAAAGAGTTCATAGTCTCACTGCTCTTACCGTAAAGAGTCCATAGTCTCACTGCTCTTACAGTAAAGAGTCCATAGTCTGACTGCTCTTACAGTAAAGAGTCCATAGTCTCACTGCTCTTACAGTAAAGAGTTCATAGTCTCACTGCTCTTACTGTAAAGAATCCTCTTCTATGTTTGTGTACAAAACCTTCTTTCCTCCAGACACAGACGCTAATAGCTTCATAAGTTTGTCTTCTCTATAGTTTGGGAAACACAAATTAAATTTTTTTATCTTCACAGAAAATTCTAGTAAGAATTCTGAGGGAAACTTCATGTTATCACTATATTATAAAGCAGAAGATGAAGATGTCATGATGTGTGCTTCAGGAGAAAACCTTAATGTAGATCCAGGACTTCAAAGTGCAGTTCTGTCATATAATCCCTCTAATCATGAGGAACCTTCTCCTGATGAATCCCAGATTGTTACCACAACTATAGGTCAGAAAAGAGATAAAAAGTTTCAACGTGGTAAAGAGTTCACAAAAAGATCAGGTCTTTCTACACACAGAAGAATCCACACAGGAGAGAAGACACATTCATGTTCAGAATGTGGGAAATGCTTTACAGAAAAATCAAGTCTTGTTTTACATGACAGAATTCACACAGGAGAGAAGCCATATTCATGTTCAGAATGTGGGAAACGTTTTACACAGAAATCAAATCTTGTTAATCATGAGAGAATTCACACAGGAGAGAAACAGTACTCATGTTCAGAATGTGGGAAATGTTTTACTCAAAAACCAAGTCTTTTTAAACATCAGAGAAGTCACAAAGGGGAGAAACCGTATTCATGTTCAGAATGTGGAAAATGTTTTACACAAAAATCGAATCTTGTTGCGCATGAGAGAATTCACACAGGAGAGAAGCTATATTCGTGTTCAGAATGTGGTAGATGTTTTACACGGAAATCAAATCTTGTTGCACATGAGAGAATTCACACAGGAGAGAAGCTATATTCTTGTTCAGAATGTGGGAAATCTTTTACACGGAAATCAAATCTTGTTACTCATGAGAGAGTTCATACAGGCGAGAAACCGTATTCATGTTCAGAATGTGGGAAATGTTTTTCACAACAACCAAGTCTTTTTAAACATCAGAGAAGTCACACAGGTGAGAAACCATATTCATGTTCAGAATGTGGGAAACGTTTTTCAGAAAAATCAAATCTTCTTAAACATGAGAGAAAGCACACAAGAGAGAAGCCATATTCATGTTTAGATTGTGGGAAAAGCTTTACACAATAATCTACTCTTTTCAAACATTAGATATTTCTCACAGGTGAGAAACTATATTCACATTCAGAATGTGGCAAATATTTTACACAAAAATCAAATCTTGTGAATCATAAGAGAAGTTACGCCAAAAATAAACTGTTTTCATTTTCCAAAAGAGTCCTGATCTTGTTAGACATCAGGTGATTCACACGGGAGTGAAACCATAGGCATGTCCTGAATTTGGGAAATGTTTTACTCGGAAATCTTGAGAGAAGTCACGCTGGCCTCTATGTGCGCTCCCCCCGCAATTCCCTGCCACCAGAAAGCCAGGCTATTTATCTCCTAGTGCACAAGCACAGCCCCTGCGCTTGAGCAGAGTAAAAGAAGGGATTCTGAAATAAAATGGGGAAGAGAAGTAATATAAAAAATGAAGTGACTTTATGAAGTGAGAAAACCCCTTTAAACATGAGAGAAGTCACACAGGAGAGAAACCATATTCATGTTCAGAATGTGAGAAATGTTTTACACAGAAATCATATCTTGTTATACTTGAGAGGAATTCGCACAGGAGAGAAGCTTTATTCATGTTCAGAATATGGAAAGCACTTTTCAGAAAAATCAAAACTTCTTAAACAGGAAATAATTCAGCAGAGAAACCATTTTCACATATTAGATTATTTATGGACCTTAAACTGCCAATAAGAGGGTTTATTTATTTTTTTAGTGGAATTACCTAAATCTTCTTGGTGACCAAATTATATTTATCTGAAGTCAACTATGACCGAGACCCATGGAGGAAAAGTTTGGTTAAAAGGGAAAGTAGTACTAGGTACAAGGGGGTGTGCATCACTCAAGTGTGGATGGAGAAATACAGTAGCTAGTAGAAGAACGGAATGAAATCCAAGCAGCCCAAGTTCGTATAAATGTAGACTTTCTGCAGGTATATGTGCAAAGAGCTCCTCCATCCTCTGAATTGAAGCTATTTCCTCAAACCACTCTTCCAAACTGGGGGGAACTGTTGAGCGTCAGTGTCGGGGTAGGAATAAATATGTTAAACATACAGAGCAGGACTCCCTCAGGGCGCTTAGGAATTTGGGCCCTCGTAACCTCGCCAATCACTTTAAGTACAGTGTTCCAAAAATTTGAAAGCGGTAGGCAACTACTGCACCAAATATGAGATGGTTCATTCTGCTGTGCCACATCGCCAACATAAGGCATCTTTGCTGTTTTAATGATATTGAAGATAATGTAGCATTGCCCTGAAGTAAAATCCTGGTGACTATCTAGTGCTCCAACTTGCTCCCACCCGAACCCGTGTTAAAGGAGGAATTTAGATTAAGGACACTTGGAGTTCCCTCAGCTTCTCCATAACAAACCATTGAGTGTATTTCATAGACTGGACTTTTTTCCCTGGACCAATGTTTCACAATAAAGGGGCTTCATTTGTGAAATAATGTTTGCCGTGGGTTTCTTTGTGACATTCCGTCTATATCCTCTGTAGACCCAATAATTTCTAAAGCTGTCCTATTCGTATTTGTTTTGGAGTGGGCAGGTTGTCAAGAGCTGTCAGGAGCTTGTGGATGTTCATAAAAGCCGCATTTCCCAAAAAAATTAGTTCCAAGGATATACTAAGTATATTAACCCCTTCCAGGAAAGCCATTTTCACCTTCCTGACATAGCCTAATTTTACAAATTTGACGTATCATTTTATGTGGTAATAACTTTGTAATGTTTTTACTTATACAAACCATTCTGAGAAACTTATTTTTGGTACATTGTACTTCATGTTAGAGGTGAAATTTGGCTCAAATTGTTTTACCTTTATTTATATAAAAAAAATCCAATATTTGAAACAATTTGCAATTTTTTTAAATTTGAATTTTAAAGCAGATGATACTTCACAAAATAGTTAATTTACATTCACCATGTGTCTACTTTATGTGGGCATCATTTTATAAATATAATTTTTTTTTTCTTTAGTAAGTTGCACGTCTTACCATTTTAGGAGGAACAAGGAAGCATTGAAAAACTATAAGGAAAAAAATAGAATATGTAAAAGACAAATAAAAGCAGCCAAACTAGAGACCGAGGGATTAAATGCCAAAGAAAGTAAAACTAACCCTAAAGTGTTCTTCAATTATATAAATGGTAAAAAAATGGTATAAATCTGAAGGTGTCGGCCCCTTACAATGTAATGAGGGGGGAGTTGCAGAGAGCGATGAGGAGAAAGCAAAGCTACTAAATATCTTTTTCTCCACTGTATTCATGAAATGCAGAATATAAAAGTAAATTCCCCATTAAAAGTGCCCTGTCTGACCCAGGAAGAAGTACAGCGGTGTCTTAATAAGATTAAAATAGACAAATCGCCAGGACCGGATGGCATACACCCCCGTATCCTAAGAGAATTAAGTAATGTCATCGCCAGACCCTTATTTCTTATTTTAAGGACTCTATACTGACAGGGAGTGTTCCAGAGGATTAGCACATAGCAAATGTGGTGCCATTATTCAAAAAGGGTCCAAAAACAGAGCCCGGAAACTATAGGCCGGTAAGTTTAACATCTGTCATGGGTAAACTGTTTGAAGGTTTTCTAAGATATGCTGTCTTGGAGTACCTCAATGAAAATAAGCAAATAACTCCATATCAGCATGGCTTCATGAGGGATCGGTCATGTCAAACTAATTTAATCAGTTTCTATGAGGAGGTAAGTTCTAGACTTGACCGCGGCGAATCAATGGATGTCGTATATATGGATTTCTCCAAAGCATTTGACACTGTACCACATAAAAGGTTAGTATATAAAATAAAAATGCTTGTACTGTGAGAAAATGTGTGTATGTGGGTAAGTAACTGGCTCAGTGATAGAAAACAGAGGGTGGTTATTAACGGTACACACTCAGATTGGGTCACTGTCACTAGTGGGGTACCACAGGGGTCAGTACTAGAGGGGTCACTGTCACTAGTGGGGTACCACAGGGGTCAGTACTGGAGGGGTCACTGTCACTAGTGGGGTACCACAGGGGTCAGTACTGGAGGGGTCACTGTCACTAGTGGGGCACCACAGGGGTCAGTACTGGAGGGGTCACTGTCACTAGTGGGGTACCACAGGGGTCAGTACTGGAGGGGTCACTGTTACTATTGGGTACCACAGGGGTCAGTACTGGAGGGGTCACTGTCACTAGTGGGGTACCACAGGGGTCAGTATTGGGCCATATTCTCTTCAATATATTTATTAATGATCTTGTTAGAAGGCTTGCACAGTAAAATATAAATTTTTGTAGATGACTCTAAACTGTGTAAAATAATTAACACAGAAGAGGACAGTACACTGTATATATACTACAGAGGAGACTATACTGTATATACACTACAGAGGACGGTATATAGTGTATATATACTACAGAGGACATTATACCATATATACACTACAGAGGACAGTATACTGTATATATACTATAGAGGAGACTATACTGTATATACACTACAGAGCACAGTATATAGTGTATATATACTACAGAGGACATTATACTATATATACACTACAGAGGACAGTATACTGTATATAAATACAGAGGACAGTATACTGTATATATATATACTACAGAGGACACTATACTATATATACACTACAGAGGACAGTATACTATATATATACTACAGAGGACACTATACTATATATACACTACAGAGGACAGTATACTGTATATACAATACAGAGGACAGTATATTGTATATATACTATGTGAGAGATAGAGTAGTAAAGCCTGTACTACTCGTCTTTGAGCTAGTTAGCTATGTGAGTCACGTGAACACTCTCTTTGTTTTAAGACATGTTAATTTGCCTCTTTCAAATTAACCAATGAACTCAGTGTTGAAGTTGCTGAACTACACCCTTGTGTCAAAGAACCAATCACTCTGCTTAAGTAACACCCCTTTTTGTCTATGTCATACCTACTATATAAGTGTCTGTCTCTTTAATAAACGGGCTCTTGCTTGGGGGATGTGAAGTATTTTCCATGAAACCAACTTGTGTTCTGGTATCATTGTGAAAGCAGTATAGCGCGCATACTAATTCTTCCAATCGATTTGGCACCACACAAAGAAGAAGAGTATCGCGAGGATGGTGAAGAGCTCAATAAATTAGAATATCATAAAAAAGTTTATTTTTTTTTCAGTAATTCAATTAAAAAAGTAAAACACATATAGAGTCATTACAAACAGAGGGAACTTTATTAAGTGTTTCTTCCTGTTAATGTTGATGATTATGGCTTACAGCCTGTTTTGCTGATAAGAGAAAGACTTCAGGTTCGATACTCTTTACTCTACACTTCAAAGGAAGGTTTATAATATTTTATTTAATATAATAAGTAGTGTATACATATAGTGATATAATGTCCTTCTTTTGCATTTATCTATACACAAAGTATAACGAACATAATACACAATTATATCAACACTTCATCTGGAGTCCTGACTACATCCAGGATGAAGGTACATACATCACCAATGGAGTTTACATCATCTGACAGCGACACATCAGCTGGGAAGCCCTTTCAGCGAAAGCAGTCAGAGTCTCGATCTGGAAAACACGGGTCCCTACACGAGGCGTCCCCCTGTAGGATGAGCTTCTGACTTTTTTCCTGAAGGGTTACAGAACTTACAGCTATATACCAATTAAACAAAGAGCTCCATTCCCTAGTGGAACATAGCCAGCACATGCGCTGTATAATTGTCACTGTGTATGTGTTGTTCATCTGCTCTCACCGCAGACCTTGGAGCGGCCAGTTCCCAGGTCCGCAGCGAGTCAGAATCTCAAAACAACCTTGAGAAAATATGTAGACAAAGCCTTACTCCGTGCACCTGCATTCACCGGTATTAACACTTTAACTGAACAGATACAAAATGGAATTCAAATGATCAGAAACTTCATGTTCACACTTTAATCCACCCTTGATCATTTGAAATCATTTTGGTCTTATATAAAGAGCGAATACATTGGATACAACATATAGCTATCAATAAACGAATGACAATGCAAATCATATATATACAATGGTTCCTTAGTTTCAAAGTAAATTCCATAAAGGTATCTACAAGTTCAGTAACCTATTCTACATAATCCAGCAACCCTATACATTTAAGAATACAACAGGAAACTACTTTGGTACCACTAGGCTTCTCAAAAATACAAAACAAAAATTCTATGTATGTTGGACTAACAAGAGTTTCTTTCATAAAATTCTTCTTTGCTTCTGATTTTCTTAAAGGCAGAGTCTCTGGTGACTTTGGAATCCTCCTCTGATCAACTTTGTATTTTTCTTATTTTTCTGTTACTCTTATAAAAACTCAGTCTTTGTAATTTTGTCTAGCACATTCTCTTATGCCCTCATTTCTCCATGCTGTGTAATCACAATTCTAAGTGCTGGTGTTAGAGCCTCCTTTAAGTGATTGTAGAACAGTTCGTAACCTGGTCTGTGGGAGGAGCTGTGACACTGGCAGCTCCTCCCCTCACTGGTATGCAAGTTGTACAAAGTCATCAGTCCTGCCAGTTTGATTGTCTACTGCAGGAAGTCTTGGGCAGACGATTTCCTTGGCGGTCCACCCTCGGACAACAGTAGTGCAAGCAGCAAGGCCTTTTTCTGGATGGCAGACCAGTGGTTAAAGTTTTTTCTTGTTGGGTGGCAGGTGGGCCACCAAAAGCTGCGTCTCACCAAACCTGGTATGTTTAACCTGGGCAGCACCTGGGCACTGCTGAGTTTGTCAGTCCTGGCTCTGCTAAACAGCTGAAGCATCCTGCACTTAGGGAAGATAGAATGAATTGAAAACAAACGTGAACAGTTCCATATATTCTAGAAGAAATAACTCAAAATTTCAAAAAAAAATATAGTTTCAAAATATAGTCAGTTCAGTATAACTCAGTCCATGGGTTTTAACTCAGTCCAAAATAACTCAGTCTATAACAATGTAAGCCGTTGATGGGGTGGAGTAAGTTTTAGAAGTTCCTTGTGTGTCATTTACTTCATACAACCCATGCGTCAAATGGGTTAATCAAAAGAAACAAATGTCCCATTATGACTTTTGTCGGTCCTACACTGCTTTTAAATAACATTGCCCAATGGAACCATAGAGGTCCTGTGTCTAAACTCTGTATCGTATCTAGTTACCTGTATATTAAGCTGAACTCAATAAAATAATCAAAAATGCTAAACAATCTGATATATTTAGCAATTTACACGTCATGGTGGTCTTCATCTTCATTTTTAACACATTAAATAAATAATGGCAATCAATATTTTTCCAATGGTCTTAGATAGCCTTTGTCACGTGATAACAATGGAACATATATCACTCGCTGTTAGTTCTATTATAACTATATACTCATAACACCTAGTTGTGTAAAAGGAAAACACATTGGTTCTGATATCTTTTCATTTGTTGAATTCTTCTCAAATATAAACCATTAATATCAATTTAATCTTATGCCTATTGATTGTTGATAAGAAAACTGTTAATATAAAATTTATTCAGAAATCTACCCAACGCTAATACCCAGTGTTGTATTTTAGTTTACCCTGCACTTCATACACTTTGATTTTTTGTTTGCAAATGTACTCAGCTTTCTATGTGTTACAGCCAAGGAAAACCTAAAAGTCATTGTAAGTCACTGTTCCCCTGCTTACCGCTGCCATCCTGGGCGTCGTGTTCAGCGGTGATCTCCTGCCTGTGTTTCCCGTTCACCGCTGCAGTCCTGGGCTCTGGCTGTGTAAGTGCTGTTGCTCTGTGATCCGCTCCAGAGTTTCCATTCAGCCCTGGCTACAGCATCCTTGTTCCTTGCATCACTCCCTCTGGGCCGGAACAGGTTTGATCATGTGACCGTGTTAGGTCATGTGGTGTGATCAGGTGACCATGTTTGATCACGTGGCTGGATCATGGGACATCGTTAACCAACCCTGGCCCTATTTAAGTGGCTCAGTCCTCTGCCTAGATGCCTCAGTGTCAAGGTCCTTGTCTTCCATTTGGTTGTACCTGTTCTTGCGTGTGTTCCTGTGTTCTGACCCTTGCTTTGTTATCGGACTCCGCTATCCGCCTGATCCCTGCCTGCATTGACTCTCTCGTTGCTGACCCGAATTGCCTGACCTGTTTCTGAGCCGCCTGCCCCGACCTTTGCCTGTCTGACTACGCCTCTGCCTCATCCTTTGGTCCTGCATTGTCGCTCCTGGCTTCTGACCACCGCTGTACCTCTGGTACCTTTTAAGGTACTTCCTGGTCCACCCGGACCAGCTGCCTCGTGTTTCAACCCGGACGGATTAAAGCGACAGGTGCCTTGATGGACTGACTGATGGAACTGACAAGTGTCTTGACGGACTGACTGACTGATGGAACTGACAGGTGTCTTGACGGACAGATTAAAGCGACAGGTGTCTTGACGGACTGACTGATGGAACTGCCAAGTGTCTTGACGGACTGACTGACTGATGGAACTGACAAGTGTCTTGACGGACTGACTGATGGAACTGACAGGTGTCTTGACGGACTGACTGACTGATGGAACTGACAGGTGTCTTGACGGACTGACTGATGGAACTGACAAGTGTCTTGACGGACTGATGGAACTGCCAAGAGTCTTGACGGACTGACTGACTGATGGAACTGACAAATGTCTTGACGGACTGACTGACTGATGGAACTGACAAGTGTCTTGACGGACTGACTGACTGATGGAACTGACAAGTGTCTTGACGGACGGATTAAAGCGACAAGTGTCTTGACGGACTGACTGATGGAACTGACAGGTGTCTTGACGGACTGACTGACTGATGGAACTGACAGGTGTCTTGACGGACTGACTGACGGAACTGACAGGTGTCTTGACGGACTGACTGACTGATGGAACTGACAGGTGTCTTGACGGACTGACTGACTGATGGAACTGACAGGTGTCTTGACGGACTGACTGACTGATGGAACTGACAGGTGTCTTGACGGATAGATAAAAGCAACAGGTGTCTTGACGGACTGACTGATGGAACTGACAAGTGTCTTGACGGACTGACTGATGGAACTGACAGGTGTCTTGACGGACTGACTGACTGATGGAACTGACAGGTGTCTTGACGGACTGACTGACTGATGGAACTGACAAGTGTCTTGACGGACTGACTGATGGAACTGCCAAGTGTCTTGACGGACTGACTGACTGATGAACTGACAAGTGTCTTGACGGACTGACTGATGGAACTGACAAGTGTCTTGACGGACTGACTGACTGATGGAACTGACAGGTATCTTGACGGACGGATTAAAGCGACAAGTGTCTTGACGGACTGACTGATGGAACTGACAAGTGTCTTGACGGACTGACTGACTGATGGAACTGACAGGTGTCTTGACGGACTGACTGATGGAACTGACAGGTGTCTTGACAGACTGACTGACTGATGGAACTGACAGGTGTCTTGACGGATAGATAAAAGCAACAGGTGTCTTGACGGACTGACTGATGGAACTGACAGGTGTCTTGACAGACAGATTAAAGCGACAGGTGTCTTGACAGACTGACTAATGGAACTGACAGGTGTCTTTACGGACAGATTTAAGCGACAGGTGTCTTGACGGACTGATGGAACTGACAAATGTCTTGACGGACGAATTAAAGCGACAGGTGTCTTGACGGACAGACGGAACTGACAGGTGTTTTGACGGACTAAACAGGACGGATCTGTCACTGACAGTGGCAAATCAGGCACAGAAGAGCGGGAAATCGGCACTGAAGGGGTTAATTATGTATTAGGCAGGGGATGATGTGACAGGGGATGTTTTATGTGGCAGAACTGAGGTAACAGATCACAGTGTGATGACACAGAAGTGATCTGTTACACTTATTAGGGCAAAGAGTGGCGCTGAAGGGGTTAATTTTTTACTGGAAGCTTTTTTCACTGAGAACCACTGTGTGTCTCCTTCTCTGATCGCTCTCCCTGACAGGAATGGGGACGATCAGGGAAGGAGACAGCTTGATCCTCCCTAAATTAACATTGTGCGCTGTGATTGGTCACACTGTGTTAAGTGACCAATCACAGCGATCCCCGGCCGATGAGCGATGCGATTCGCTACTGGCCGGCGTCATTGGTTGCCTAGCAACCACAGCGCGCCGGCTTTGCTGAACTGTCACCGCGTCGCTCCGTGCGGTGACAGTGTCAGCATATCACGTACATGCACATGGGAATGCGGTAAAGCACCACATTCCCCCACGTACATGTACGTGATATTGGGGGAAGGGGTTAAGATTTTAGGAGAGAGACTTCCCAAAGGACTCCAGGAGCCCACTAACTATATGCCCCTCCAATTGCAATTCTCAACCTAGCTGAGAGTCATTAGTAGAATCCAGATAGGCTGGAAAATGTAACAATATTCTCTGAGATGTTTCTTCTGAAGGATTGACAAGCTTGAAATGACAGGGTACACCTACTGTTCAACCTATCTCTTTCCACAGGCTCAGGATCTTTTTTGTACGTACTGTTATATATAATGCCATAAAGCTCAAGAACCTGCCTCTGCAACTGCTTACATGATGCCTAAAACTCTTAGCTGCCAAGATGCTTTTCCCAGCACAAGTGTTAAAATAACTGGCCAGTAGTCCAACGATGACCAATCATCCAGGAATAGAATGGGCAACCCCCACCCTGGACCTATCTCGTCCCAGGTTTAGTAGAATGCCGAGTGGTGTGGTGCAGCCTATATGTGTCAGTGTGCTCCTACCTGGATACAGCCGGATGCCAGGCTTAGGCTCTGAAGCAAATAAAGAGGATGAGTAATGGTGGGAGATGGAGAATAAATATTGAGTCCGGACCTTGGTAAACTTTAACCACAGCTTGAATAAACTTGATTACAGACCATATTCAGACTTTCTCTTGGTTCCAGCAGACATTGGCAGAAACTGGCAGTCAAACTTGGTAACTCTGCTTTCTCTCTTTCTCTGCTATGCTAAACTGTGCTTGAGTCTGGTTTCTGGACTTTTGGTCGGTTCTGGTATAATTGGATTGTGGTGTCTTCGACTGTTATCCCTCTTCTGACACTCAGTAAAGTAAATTAGCATGGAGTCCGGGTGCTCTACAAGCTGCTTCCCTTTGGTGGCTCCTGCTCCAGCTGAATAACACTTTCCTCTGGCTGCTATATCTTTCAGGTTTTTTCAGCTTCAATATGGAGTCTAGAACTGCAACCCCTCCCTTCTAGTAGGAAGTAGGACTGGTACACTTCTACCCAAAGGGGGAGAATGGAATGGTAAGTTCCACTCCGTCTAAGGATAGCTCTGCAATATATGTGACCCAGGCATATTTCATGAACATAACAGTTGCATAACAATAATATCAATGCACACTTGTGAAGGACCTGGAAATAAATACAAGAATGACATTGGTGTTAGCAATAAAAGACAGAAGCGGAGTGAAAGAATAGTAACACCACTTCGGGTTGTTACAGAACCACAGAAATTCTCTGTGTTCTTAAGGAGGCAGCTATAGAGGATATCACCGTATAAAGGTGCGTTGGCAGATCCAGTGTCTTGTGAAAACTTAAAAGAAACTCCACCTTCGGGGACAATTTTGTCTTTATTCAACATATGGAATCCTTTTTTGTGTACAGAGCTGAGATGCTGTAGTAGCAGCCTATGGATTTTCAGTATTTTCCATCATTTGGGGCTCCTGATCTCTGCTCCCTGACATTATAAACACTCATTATAGCTCAGTTCTTATCTTACTGATAAAAATGTGGCTTAAATAAGTGTTTATGACCTCTTAGTGTTTTAAGGTCCTTTTACACGGGCCGATAATCGGCTGAAAAATCGTTCCTAGGAACGCTAGTGCCGATAATCGGCCCGTGTAAAAGTGGCCCTAATCAGCCGACGAACGAGCAAAACGCTCGTTCGTCGGCTGATTGGATCTTTTGGTTTCTACAAAAGATCCAATCTGTCGGGCGCACATCGGCCTGTGTAAACAGGCGATGTGCGCCTGACAGTATGGAGCTTCCCGGCCGCATGAGCGATACAGCGATCACTCGTGCGGCCCGGCGCTCGATTCATCGGGCCGTGTAAAGGCTCCCTGCCCGAGCGCCGATATCGCTGATCGGCGCTCGGGCAGAGAGACACATCGGCCCGTCTAAAAGGGCCTTTAGAGATAGGGTTTATTAGATGTCTGGCACAAAGTGAAAGTACCAGTCACACAGTTGGAAAAACAGTTAACCCTTTGTGACAGAATGGCTCAATATATTTTATAATGGCCAATTAAAAATATGATTTGTAGCCAAAAATTAATAAAATGCAATCATAAACAAAAATTGCCTCCAAATGTGTGCATAGCCTTTAAGTACCCAGTTTAAACTTTCTCTCTATGTCAAACTAGCCCCGAGCACTGAATTCAAGCCATTCAAGCCACCACATGCCATCTTTAAAGATGTGTTATAATTATGCCATGATTTCACATTTCCACTGGATCTATGTGAGTGTCGTCTTGTTGAAGTGTCATGTGCAACTATAGAGGATCCAGGGGAAAAGGATGCTACAGGGCCCAAACTCGGAGCCCACCTAGTAGGAAGACTAGAGAAAGATTTTAATATCAGGTCCTTAACATGTTGAAATATTTAACAAGCCAGTACTTATCTGAAAAAAACACCAACAAAAAAAATGGAAAAAAGCCAGAAAGAAATGATGGATTTCTGCAAAACTCATCTTGCAGTTAGGTCTCTGGCAGATATGTACATGATTATAGTTGTGGTCTAATTAGACACTAGGTGTTGCAATAAGGGGTGTAAAAGTGCTTCCTTGCTGCCTTTATAAAAGCGCTCTCAGAGGCTACTTTTGGGTAGTGAAGTTCTTGATGGGATATCGTTGAATCCTAGACATGCTTCTACAACACACTCGAAGATATTTTTCTCAGTTGACAGACTTTGTGAAGCAGACAATCATTAGACTGAAAAGGATGATCATTTTGGCAAACTGCCCAGCATCTAGACCGTTCTCACCTAGATGTTAGACACAGTGGTTACATAAGGGCATGAACGCATGGGAAACGGGCTCCAAATGGCCCACACAAAACCACTGATAGAGAGGATTGTTTGATCCACCAACTAGCATGACGAGCTCCCACAGTTTCATTGTCCACCATCCAGAAACAGTTTGTACCTTCATTACACCCTGTCTCTGCCTGCACCATTTCTACTGTTAGCTGTCACAACCTCTCGCTGACTCTGTTGTGCCTGGGGTCAGAAGGTCGCGCTCTGTTTCTCAAGGGATCGCTTCATGACCTAATGGTGAGAATAGATTGCGGTCCAGGTTTTTCTACTTAGGTTTGCAATCCTTTTTGTCCCATTTTGGATTCTGTAGCTTTTCCTTTCAGTTGTTCTCTGTCAGCCACTCCCAGCTACTATCTATTCTCCCTTTCTGCTTCCCTTGTTGCCAGATATAGACCTTCCTTCCAGATCTTCTATTTTGACCTCAGGTGGACAACTGTAGCTGGAGCCATTGGAACTGGAGCTGTTGGATCCCTGTTGTTTACCCTAGTGTCAGTGGTGAGGACTACTGCTCCCACCACCCTATTCACTACTAGGGCTTATTTCAGGGTAAGCCAGGGACGAGGCACGTGATTGGCGTACAGGTTAGCAGCCCGTCGATGGACTCAGGCAGCCAGCTGCTAGTGCCAGCTGAGCTAGGGGTCACCACTCCTCCCTCTCCCTAGTGGAAGGGTACTCCTCTTTTCCTCCCCTCTGCACCACACGTCTGTTACTTGCCATCTCAGACGTGATATTAGCAGATGGAATTTGGTGTTACAACCAATTATGTGTCCTGACATTGATAACCTGCCACCACCTTCTTTGTTTTGAAGTAGTTCATGAAGAAACCTGGACTAATATTGACTGGAACCATATCATCTTTAGTGATGAATCCAGGTTATTTTTGGTGTAACAGAGGCAGCTGTACGTTGCTGTTCTCCTGCTTACCGCCAGGGTCCTGGGTGATGTGTCAGCAGTGATCTGCTGCCTGTGCGTCCCACTCACCGCTGCAGTCCTGGACCCTGCCCTTGCAGTATTGTTTGTTCTGGGATCTGCTCCACAGTTTCCCTTCAGCCCTGGCCAAAGCATGCTTACTGCTTCTTACCTGTAGCACTTCCTTAAGGGCCGGCGCGCATCACTTCTTGTGCTTTATGGGTAAGATCATGTGACCTCACTGACCAATCCTAGCCCTCCTGCATGTATATAAGTGGCTCAGCTCCCTTCCCAGATGTCTGAGTGTCAAGGTCCTTGTGTCCTGCAAAGGTTGCTGACTTCTCTTCTTGTGTTTCTGTGTACCTGACTTGTGCTTGTGTTTCTGGACTCTGCTACCTGTTTGATCCCTGCCTACTTGCATAGACTCTCCTGTTGCTGACCCGGAATGGCTGACCTGTGCCACCTACCCTGACCTTTTGCTTGTTTGACTTCGCCTTTGCCTCATCCTTCAGTCCTGCACTGTTGCTCCTGGCTTTGACTCTGCCTGCTGACTACGTCTGTACCTCTGGTACCTTGCTTAGGTACCACCTGGTCTCCTGAATCTGACTCATGTGCCAATCCTTCTCAAAGGGTAGCAACCTGGTGTTCCTCTCGGGAAAGCCTATCCCCGCCATCAGGGGTACTGTGAAGAACGAGGGGCTCACTTAGGCAATGTCCTTAGAGGAGGTAGGACACGTGGCACAGTGGGGTCACACCCGCTGGTTTGTGACACTTGGGATCCGATGATGGTTGGGTTTGAGTATGGAAGCCTCATGGTGGGCACTCAATCCTGCCTTTGTTGAGCAACACAATGCACCAGCTGCTGGTGTGATGATCTGGGACCATCCCTATGACAGTTGGTCACCCTT
>ONZH01010086.1:0-75518 GCA_900303285.1 Rhinella marina | reverse complement strand
ATTTTGTAATTCCGTAAAAGTGGCATAATAGTCAGCCATCATCATTAATAGCAGCGACTTTGGTGTTCAAGATGCATCCAGACATCCTCCCCATGCTGTTCCCTAACCATTTCTGTGGTGTTTCCACAGTTTTCTGACGTGACACCCTCCCCTCATCCGAGCAGGGGGTGCCTGGTCTTCTCCCATTGACTTCCATTATACTCGGGCACCACCTAGTGTTCGGCCCGAGCACCCGAACATCGGGGTGCTCGATCATCACTAATCAACATGTCTAAAGTACTAACACCAGTTTGATTAATGACCCCAAAAGTTCCTATAGTGTCTCCAGCAGTAATAATGTCCCCTAGAGTGTCCCCAGTAATAATAATAACACCCTATATTGTTCTCCAGGTAATAATCCCTATATAGTGACCCCAAAAATAATAGAATTGCCCCTACAGTGCCTCCCAATAGCAAAGTCCCCATGTAGTAATTTACCCCCCACACAGTAATTTCCTCCACACTACCCCCATATAGTAATTTCCCCCACACTGCCCCCACATAGTAATTTCCCCCACACTGCCCCCACATAGTAATTCCCCACACTGCCCATATAGTCATTTCCCCCACACCCCCATATAGTCATTTCCCCCACACTTGCCCCATATAGTCATTTCCCCCACACTGCCCCATATAGTCATTTCCCCCACACTGCTCCCATATATGTCATTTCCCCCACACTGCCCCATATAGTAATTCCCCCCACACTGCCCCATATGCAGTAATGTCCCACACTGCCCCATATGCAGTAATGTCCCCCACACTGCCCATATGCAGTAATTCCCCCACCACTGCCCCATATGCAGTAATGTCCCCCACACTGCCCCATATGCAGTAATGTCCCCCACACTGCCCCCATATGCAGTAATGTCCCCCACTGCCCATACAGTAATTGTCCCCCCACGCCCATATGCAGTAATGTCCCCCACACTGCCCCATATGCAGTAATGTCCCCCACACTGCCCCCATATGCAGTAATGTCCCCCACACTGCCCCATATGCAGTAATGTCCCCTACACTGCCCCATATGCAGTAATTGTCCCCCACACTGCCCCTATTGCAGTAATGTCCCCCACACTGCCCCATATGCAGTAATGTCCCCCACACTGCCCCATATGCAGTAATGTCCCCCACACTGCCCCATATGCAGTAATGTCCCCCACACTGCCCCATATGCAGTAATGTCCCCCACACTGCCCATATGCAGTAATGTCCCCCACACTGCCCCATATGCAGTAATGTCCCCCACACTGCCCCCATATGCAGTAATGTCCCCCCCACTGCCCCATATGCAGTAATGTCCCCCCACTGCCCCCATATGCAGTAATGTCCCCCCCACTGCCCCATATGCAGTAATGTCCCCCACACTGCCCCATATGCAGTAATGTCCCCCACACTGCCCCCATATGCAGTAATGTCCCCCACACTGCCCCATATGCAGTAATGTCCCCCACACTGCCCCATATGCAGTAATGTCCCCCACACTGCCCCATATGCAGTAATGTCCCCCACACTGGCCCCCATATGCATAATGTCCCCCACACTGCCCCATATAGTCATTTCCCCACACTGCCCCATATAGTCATTTCCCCCACACTGCCCCCATATAGTCATTTCCCCCACACTGCCCCCATATAGTCATTTCCCCCACACTGCCCCATATAGTCATTTGCCCCACACTGCTCCATATAGTCATTTCCCCTACACTGCCCCATATATAGTAATTTCCCCCACACTGCTCCTACATAGTAATGTTCCCCACACAGTAGCTTCCCCCACACTGCTTCCTATAAAGTAATTTCCCCCACACTGACCCATATATAGTAATGGGCCCCACACTGCCCAAATCCCCCCATAGTAATTTGCCTCCATACAGAAGCCCCAATATAGTAATTTCTCCCTTCCCCCGATGTCTCTTCGCTAATATGTTGTCCTCCTGTGTGTCTCTCCCCCCCCCCATGTCCCCCAAAGTAGGCACATAAAATAAAAAAAATAAAACATTAAAAAAATTAAAAAGCTAAATACTCACCTATATCCAGGGCCAGGAGCTTGCTCGCAGAAGAAGGTGCACACACATCACAGTTGGCATCCCGTCACAGACGAGCAATGACGTCATCACTCCCACCTGCGCTGGGATTTCACTACCGCATAGGCCTCAGGCCTATGGTGGTGATTGGTGGCGGGGCAGGGAACTGTGCGCACCAGTGCCCCGCCACAGTATGTGGGCATTCTGGTTTGCGTTGGGCCTCCCAGCGATGCGGGGCTCGGGGCTGTCGACCCGAACACCCCTATTGTAATCCACCATTGACTGGCACATGATATGGGGGGCACTGTGGGGGCATTTCTTATTGGTACGTTATTGGGGGCACTGTGGAGGCATCTATGGGGGCACTTCCTACTGGCACATTATTGGGGGGCACTGTGGGGACATCTATGGGGGCACTTCTTACTAGCACATATTGGGGCCTGGGGCACTTCGTAAAGGCACATTATTATGGGCACTGTGGAGGCATTTATGGGGGCACTTTTTACTGGCACATTATTGAGGGCACTATGGGGGCACTTTTTACTGTCACATTATTGGGAGGCACTATGGGGACATCTACTGAGACCACAAAGATGGGGTATTTTATACGGGGGCACTGTATAGGGACATTTTATGTTATATTTATATATTTTAATATGCACTTTGTGTGAATCAGTCAGCACTGACCCATTTTTCCTATCTGCTACCAATCCCAAGATATGAGCAGCTAAAGCAGCCCTCCCCTCTTCAGTCTGGTTTGCTTTAAACACATGCAGCAGCAGCAGCAGAGCTGGGCACTTGGGAGCTGTTTTCCTGCACAATAAAAGTGCTTTTCCTTGACATGTAATACAGATACAAAGTGTGCACAGGTATGTATGGGATGTGTCTGCAATCTTCTGTGGGGCAATGCTCTTAGTTATATTGGTGAAAAACAGGTGAAAGACTCCCTTTAATATTTCCCAACATCTCCACCTCCTTCATAGGAGGTCTCCAGGAAGGACAGAA
The DNA here is from genome assembly GCA_900303285.1 of Rhinella marina. Classification (NCBI taxonomy): domain Eukaryota; kingdom Metazoa; phylum Chordata; class Amphibia; order Anura; family Bufonidae; genus Rhinella; species Rhinella marina. The sequence goes on along the minus strand of ONZH01010086.1, from coordinate 72,448 downwards.
ACAAACACTATAGGAGGCTCTGAGTTAGACGGTTTTATAGGATCTGTATTTAAATGATTAATTGACATCTCCTGTCCTATATTCAGGTGGATTAGAAATCCCTGTGGGAGCTTCTGCTGTAGGACGACAAGGAAACTAAAGTTTTCTGTCACTTTTCTGGATTGTTGGGGGATAGGAAGGATGCTGGAGACAGCTCATGAGCTGGGGAGGGGTTACCAGGGGAGGACATTAGTGTTCTTACGCCTTCACTATCTTTCATGTGAGAAAACCTAGGTCTGACATGACAGGAGACAGTCTGAGCAGCAGACAGGATAGTACTGGAGACTCCACAGCCGGGCACTTTTCTATACGTTACCTGCTAGCAGTGAATGACAGTGCAGCTGAACAGAGCTGTGAAGTGAGGCGCGGGAGACTGCACCACTTACTGCTGAACTTTCCACCGTGTCCGAGAGCGCATGGAGCAGCGTCTGGGGAGACTGGACGGCTAATGGTGTCTTAGCACTAGCAAGTTATCGTCACCTCCTAGCATTGTACCGAGAACTTCTCAAAGGACAGATTTCAGCCTGTGAGTATCTGCTCATTTACTTCCAGCCTACCTCAGGTTGTGCTCTATGAGAGTGCAGCTTGTGTCGGGGCTATATCTGCCATACTGTACTGAGGTAAATAATGCTGGTATAATGAAATGGAAGGCAGGTGTCACCGAAATATATACCGTATGTATAGTCTATCAATCAATATCATGGATTGCTGCCTCACATGGACTTTGTGCTTGGCTTGACAGCCCCATACAGAGTGGTAATGCCTTTATATCTGATATGGAAGAGAAATGTAGGATGCCCTTCCTATAAAACTGCTACCCCTGTACAGGTCTGTGGCGCTAGGGAGCGCTGTTGTGTCAGACTGCTGAGGCCAACCTGCGCTAAGGACCGCTATCTAGAGACCAGGCTGAAGTTCTTATTTGTCAGTTTCTTTTTCACATCATGTGTATTTTTTGTTTTAATTTAAGAATTTTGAGGACCACTTATTAACAGTAACAGGAAAAGTTGCAGTGAGCCGTGCTTAACGTACATCAGTTAAAAGCGGCATGAAAATACAAAAGATGGGCATCAAAGTGGGCACAAAGAAAGTGTGTTTTTAGGAATGAAATGAATTTGGGCTAGTGATCTTGCACTGCCATAATACAGACGGTGATGCCACACATCAGATACAGTGGAGTTCAGCCTGGCCCGAACAGGTTGTGGGCATAAAAACTGGCATTAAATTGGGCAGATGGACACTTCACTGATTTGAATAAGTAACTGATGTTTTTAAGGGGTTAAATCAATTTGGGCCAGTGATCTCGCACTGGAAACATACAGAGGGGGATTATCCTGATCTCCACTGTATCTGATGTGGGGCATCACCTTCTGTATGTTGGCAGTGAGAGATCTCTGGCCTGAATTCATTTAACCCCTTAAAACATCAGTTACTTAATCAAATCAGTGAAAAGTGCCTGTCTGCCCACTTTGATGCCAATTTTTATGCCCAGAACCTGTTCAGGCCAGACTGAACCCACTGTATCTGATGCAGGGCATCACCCTCTGTATGTTTGCAGTGCGAGATCACTGTCCTGAATTAATTTAACCTCTTAAAAAAATCAGTTACTTATTCAAATCAGTGAAAAGCACCGTCTGCCTACTTTGATGCCAGTTTTCATGCCCAGAACCTGTTCAGGCCAGGTTAAACTCCACTGTATCTGTTGCGGGGCATCACCATGTGTATGTTGGCAGTGCAAGATCACTGGCTCGAATTCATTTAACCCCTTAAAAACATCAGTTACTTATTTAAATCAGTGAAAAGTGCCTGTCTGCCCACTTTGATGCCAATTTTCATGCCCAAAACCTGTTCGGGCTAGGCTGAACTCCTCTGTATTCAAAATGGGGCATCCCCCTCTGTATGTTGGCAGTGCGATATCACTGGCCCAAATTCATTTAATTCTTTAAATCACACTTTCTTGGTGCCCACTTTGATGCCCATTTTGTGACCATCTTTTGTATTTTCATTCCGATTTCAACTTTAAGCACAGCTCACTGCAACTTTTTCTGTTACTGCTGATAGGGTTTCAGAATAACCCACAGAATGAATACCTGTGGTGAGTCCTGATGCACTGACACTAATTATATCACCTGCTCAATACTAGCGAAATCCTGAAACCATGACCGGCCGGTGGGTCCGGAGGACTGGAGTTGGGGAACACTGGCATACGCAGTGTAATTGCAGCTTTTAGAACTTATTCACACGTCAGTGTTCGGTCAGTGATTTCTGTGGAGGCTCACAATCACTGATGGAAATCACTGACCAAACACTGACGTGTGAATAATGCCTTATAGATATGATGTGTGGGATGAAATACTTTGACCACAAATTCTGTTTATGGTAATTGCTAGTAAGGTGACTGGTTGCTGATGTTATGAAACAAATGAACACATTTGGGACAGAAATGTATTGGAACCTGATTAGCCTCATTTATTTACACTGTTAACATAGAAGGGGCCCTAATTGTCCAAATATAGTCCAGATTTAATTTTAACAGAGCAGTTTAATAAAGGCAAGAGGAGTTCTCTGTGGTTTGGACAGTTTTCACAAATGAGGCCTGGTAACTTTAGACTCTTTAGGCCCATAGCTCCAGTCCAGAAGGTCAATGGTTCTGAGGGATCCGCCTGGGTTTCGGCTACAGGTGGGGACCAAACATGAAGCCATTATTAGGTTCCTGCTGGGAGATGTGTGTATCTCCCCTTCCTGGCATGTCACCACCAAACTACGACCATGGGCATGCATGTGCGTCTTGGCCCCTGTGCCGCAGATATATAACTGGTTTATGCCTGTGATGGACAGGCAATTCAAATTTCCTTCTGAACCATAATGTCTGAGGGATTTAAGTGATCTGGCTATCAAGCTGAAACCCCCTGTTGGGGGGGGGGTTTCCTGTAGGATGGCTTGGCCTCCGTGCTGGCTGGTTGAGGTGTGAATTGTACACATGTGGCCTGCTTGAAGCCAGGACCCCTGCAGAATTTTATTCCCTAGCTGACAGCAAATGGCTGGAATTAGATCATGGCTGGCATCAGATCATAACTCCACATTCCCCACAAACTCCTATACAGGGATCTGTTTGGTTGATCGAACCCATTTGGAAATCTTTGTAGCTTCATACATCATATTGTAAAAAACAAGCCCATATATGTGAATGGAAAAATAAAAGTTATGGGTCTGGAAACGCAGGGAGTAAAAAACAAAAATGCAAAAATGGAAAATTGGAAGGTATTGAAGCAGTTAAATAGGTTCTCCAGCATTCATATTTTGATGAGGATAGGTCATCAATATCAGATTGGTGGGGGTTAGACTTCCAGCGCAGCCGGCCATTAGCTGCCATGGATTTCTAGTGAGCGATGCGGCCTCTTCCTAGGCCATGTGTTGTTATGTTCATCGCTCATATGGCCTAGGTACACCAAAGACCCCTAGGGGTGAAAACTTTGCAGGAAGAAAGGATGTAGAAGCCAACTATTGGACAAGACATGTACAGAAGAAACACTGGAGGCTACGGACGGGGATCACATGACTGGCATCGCAATCTGAAGATAGGGACCGTACAGATAGTGATACATTATACTGTATATAGGCTGCTTATATGCTGCTACCTCCTGAATGGTAGCAGCTAGAAAGATGCAACTGGTCCTGTTTGAAAACAGACATTCCAAGCTTTCAGACAATGACAGAATGAAAGCAATATGTTAAGGACAGAGGAAGATATCATTGATAGAAATCGGGATGCTGTGAATGCATCTGAAAGTAAAAACAGGTTTTACCCGCGATTATTCCCAACCTGATTGCTAACACTGATTTATCCTCTGTTGCTTGGACTTTAGCTGTCATTTTGGTCTTGCACGAAAGCTTGATGGAATGTCAGCTTTCAAACAACAGACCAGTTGCATGTTTCTAGCTGTTACCATTCAGGAGATAACAGCATCTAAAGCAGCCCTCTCCCCTCCAGTTATCTACTTTTCACACTGCCCAAGCTGGACTCGGGCAAAACAGTTAGGTGGTTAAAACACTCTTCCCATAACATTATTAGGATACATTATCATGTAATGACAGGTGGGGGGCCACTGTGCAGGAAACTGCAGCACAGCTGGCTGGAGGCATGGAGCACCAAGATGTGGAAGGTGGTACAGCATAATATCGGGATCAGTGAGGTTCAGGTTTTTGAACAGGCTACACTGCGAACTGATGAAAAAAAAAAAACACGCTTGTTTGCAGCCTACTGTCAAAATTAATGTTGTAATTACTTTATCACCACTGGGCAGAAGTTCAGAAATAGCATAATGGGCGTATTGTAAGCAGGCATTTATGCAGACAATAGCAAAGGAGTCAATAGTCAACACAGAAAGCTGGTCCTAGACATATGTAGTCTGGTTCCCTAGTGATAACGGCTTAAAGTGAACCTGTCAGGTGACCCCTGCTGAGCTCACTGATACTGCATATGCGTTTCTATGACTTGGAGTACAGTGTATCTGGATGAAAGTTTGCTGTGTGGAAACACTGTGGATTTACCGCAGATTTCACCTTCTGCATTCCAAATGAACATGCTGCAGATTTAAATTGCGCACCATGTCAAGCTATGTGCATATTACAGTACAATGTGGACACTCTTTGCTGCGTGTGGATGATTTTTTTTTTTTTTTTTTATTTAGTCCGCTTTGCTGCTCCAGTACTGCAACATGCTGCGACACAATAGTAACACAAAAATCCAACTTTGATGGATTTTTTGCAACTGTTGCAGTCTCAGCATGTTGCATGTCGCAGTGTGACATAATTGACTATCATTATAAAAAATGTTGCGCAACTTTTCTGTGACAAGAAGTCATGCAACACACAGCATAGCGCAGGCTTAATAAATCAGGGCCCCAGTGTTTACACTAAGCAAATCCTTCTAGGAGACACGAGTTGAAGACATGTACCTACAGTATATACGTACACATATATATATATATACACACACTAGCTGAAGGACCCGGCTTCGCCCGGGTATATTTGATCTATTTCATTTAATGTTTGTGTGTGTGACGTAAAAAAAATATCGAGAGTGACCCCTACAGCAGCCCGCCCCTTATAACTGTGACCTCCACAGCAGCTAGAGTGGCCACTGTCTTCACCCCAGAAAGCCAGACCTCACCGGCCATTCCCCCAAACGTGAAACAGTGCCCTTGGTTACCATGAAGACACACCACTAAACATGAGGCCATGCCCCCCTGGCTCCGTGAAGACATGGAGGAGAAGCTGTCTGAGCGTGAGCTACTGAAAGGGTGGACATCCCTACGTCCATCCAGGCACTGTGCTGGACTGAGGACAGGGAGCCAGAAAACTGGACTGTCCAGCCTAAAGCCGGCCAACTGGCCACCCTAACATCAGCCTGCCCCTAGGGTGGCCAGAGGTCCAGTTTTAGGCTGGACAGTCTGGCTTTCAGACTCCCTGTCCACTGTCCGGCGCAGTGCCTGGACAGACACAGGGATGTCCACCCTTTCAGTAGCTCACGCTCAGACAGCTTCTCCTCCGTGTCTTCATGGAACCAGGGGGCATGGCCTCGTGTTTAGGGGTGTGGCTTCATGGGGACCGGTGGCACGGCTTCACGTTAGGGGAAGGCTGGACATTCTGGCTTTCAGACTACCTGTCCTCTGTCATGCACAGGGCCTGGATGGACACAGGGGGCGTGGCCTCTTGTTTAGGGGTGTGGCCTCATGGGGACCGGTGGCACGGCTTCACATTGGGGGAAGGCTGGACATTCTGGCTTTCAGACTCCCTGTCCTCTGTCATGGGCAGGGCCTGGATGGACACACGGATGTCCTTTTGAACAGCTCACTCTCAGACAGCAGCACTGTGCTGTCTGAGCATGAGCTGCAGGGAGAAAGTCACACTCCCTCCCACCCCTGCAGCTGACAGAAGTTGATTTTTACCTTCATTTTTTCAATCCTGATCAGATGCGAAGTGGAAGGGGCGTGGCCATAGAAACCTGGTGTATGTGGAGACTAACTGCCTGGGAGCTTCTATTGGCTGATAAGGGTCATGTGACCAGGCTACTATTGGCTAATGCATTTTTTGGGAATATCTCAGGAACGGTACGTCCTAGAGAGCTGAAAACTGTTCTAAAACCTTCCCGGACACCTGATGTACATGTGTGCCAAATTTTGTGATTGTAGCTGCAGCGGTGCGGATTCCTTTAGCGGGCACACACACACACACACACACACACACACACACATATACACTCAGCTTTATATATTAGATATATAGGTATATATATATATATATATATATATATATATATATATATATATATAGTAATTTGCAAAAGTTTAAGACCTCTTATTTTATTTAAAATTACATATTTCACAAACACCACTACTTGTGAGATATTTCAACAAATGGCATTAGATATTAAGACCTTGAGTCCATAAATTGTCTGAAATCAGTACTTTGTGTGGCCACCTTTGCTTTTTATAACGCCATACCATCACACTCACATGAAATGCCTTTTATTGCAGTAAGTTTGAGAATGTTTCATTTCTTTGTAACATTGTCCTTCAGTTTGGTCCACAAAGTCTGTATGGGGTTTGGGTCAGGACTGTAACTGGCCATGATCTGTGACATGGAGCACCATCATGTAGGAGTGTGCGTCTGTGCACTTCCATATGACTTAAAGGGGTTGTCTCACTTCAGCAAGTGTCATTTATCATGTAGAGAAAGTTAATACAAGGCACTTACTAATGTATTGTTATTATCGATATTGCTTCCTTTGCTGGCTGGATTCAGTTTTCCATCACATTATACACTGCCCATTTCCATGGTTACGACCACCCTGCAATCCATCAGTGGTGATCGTGCTTGCGCACTAATGAAAAAAGCGTGGGCCTCTCTAGTGGCCAGGACCATGGGAGCGCATAGGCTAGTGCTTTTTCCTATAGTGTGCAAGCATGGCCACCGCTGCTGGATTGCATGGTGGTTGTAACAATGGAAACGAGCAGTGTATAATGTGATAGAAAAATGAATCCAGCCAGCAAAGGAAACAATATGGATAATAACAATAAATTGTATTATATTCCTCTATATAATAAATGTTATTTGCTGAAGTGAGACAACCCCTTTAATAACTTTTCCAACTCCAAATAAACAGGATTAGTCATGGTAGTCCTCCAGGGCAAAAAACATAATGTAGTGATCACCTAAGGCCTCTTTCACATGAAAAATATGGATTAGGTCAGGATCTGTTCAGTGAAAAACTGATGGTTTTGCAGGAAAGTTCAATCAGTTTCTTCTGCATTCACTGTGGTTTTTTTTTTTTTTTTTTTTCCGGATTGTATCCAAATTGCATGCATTTTTCGCGTGCATAAAGAAAAACTGAAGAATAACTAGCAATAATCAGTGAAAAACGTATTGCATCTGGATATCTTCAGTTTTTCACGACAGCCCCATCCACTTCTATGGAGCATGGGCTGCGTGAATATAGAACATGCTGTGATTTTTCCTGAACGCAAAGATGATGCATGAGAAACGTGCACAGACCTATTGAATGGTCAGGATTTAGTCCGCATATTATGCATTTGCTACACACACTGAATCTGGACGGAAGCTCGCTCGTGATAAAGAGGCCTTAGAGAACATACTGTAGCATCCCATGTCATCTGACTAGGCGGATGTTTCACAGTGCTCACAATGTATTTTTCATCATGCTGTTTGCCTTTTGTTCGTCGAACATGTTGACATGATGCAAATTGACATAAAGTTGCTTCATCAGAAAAGAGAACTCTACTCCAGTATTGAACAGTCCACGATTGATGTTTCACAAAATTGAGTCTATTCTTGCTGGGCTTAGTTTCCGTTTAAATGCAGGTTTACGTAAAGGTAATCCAAATGATTTGGTGAGCAGTAGGTAAATATTGCTAATACTAATATACAACCCTTTTGAACGTAGATGATCATTAATTTTCTGCAAAGAACTCTTTGGAGACCGCATAACAATGCACTTTATGGAGCTATCATTATGTGTGCTTTTTTTTTCTAGGATATCCTCTTCCATCAGTAGTAATGTCTCTGAAAACCCCTTTAACATATTTTAAAGAATTTTTGATGTTATTTTTAATTTCTGTCAATATCTATATTTAAACAAAAAAAACATACAATCCTGCAGTCTTCGTACTGGCCACCAAGCCTAAGGCCCCTTTCACACAAGCGTCACGGATTCAGTCTGGATGCGTTCCGGAAAACTCGCACCAATCCGCACGCAATTGCAGTCAGTTTTGGTCTGTACAGATCCCTTTACTGCAGTTACCTGCTTATCTGTCATTCTAATCCTGCCTATAATGATATCACTTATGTGTGTAGATAATAAGGGATCTACCATTCATAATAGGTCATTGTCAAAGCTTATCCATTCTTTCCTTATACAATGACCTCTGCACAGGTCACAGCGCATGCCTAGAAAACTCTCATGTAAGTCAATAGGGTCCCCTCCTGACCATTGTGTCTATGACCCATGTGGCTACCTGGGCTGAGCCTAGTGCGGAGGGCAACCTAGGGATAGCTAATTGTGGCTACTACCACATCTATTGACTATCCACCAATTACCTTGGTCCTGTCTCTTATATCCGTTTTTAATACACGTATATTATGTTTACCAGTCTATGGACTCACAATAAAGGTATTTTTTAAGTATCTCTTTATACACGTGACATTTATATGGAATTTTAAGGGGGCTTATAGGCCATACATATTCCTCTGCAATTCCGGGAAGAAAGGGATGCAAATGAGCTGTTAACAAGCTCTGCCTCTAATGCCACCAGATGTAAGGCAGCTTCCTGTAAGTAAATATTTGACCCTTTAGGCCCCTTTCACACGGGCGAGATTTCTGCGCGGGTGCAATGCGTGATGCGAACGCATTGCACCTGCACTGAATCCTGACCCATTCATTTCAATGGGTCTTTTCACATGAGCGATGTTTTACACGCATCAGTTCGCCGTTGCGTGAGAATCGCAGCATGTTCTATATTCTGCGTTTTTCACGCAGCCCTGGCCCCATTGAAGTGAATGGGTCTGCGTGAATCACGCATTGCATCTGCACACAAGTGCGGATGCAATGCGTGATTCACTGATGGTTGCTTAGAGAAGTTGTTTGTAAACATTCAGTTTTTTATCACGTGCGTGAAAAACGCATCAAAACGCTTTGCACCCATGCGGAAAAAAATGAACAAACATACGCAATCGCAGTCAAAACTGACTGCGATTGCCTGCGGATTGGTCCGTGCGGATTTTCCGGAACGCATCCGGACTGAATCTGTGACGCCCGTGTGAAAGAGGCCTTAACTAGGCCTTGAGCCATGACTCTGATAATAAATAAGCCAGTACCAGAGGAGTATGTATGGCCTATAAGCCTTCTCACGCCATTAAGGTGCTCTCCCCAAGGAGAGAGAGTACCCCCCAAATCCTGACTTAGGCCTCCCACCCAGTTACGGCAGTACTCTCTGCTCTGCACTGATGAGGATCAGTCACCTACAAACAGCTGTCTGCAGATGAGATGCTGGCTTATTTAATATACGAGTCATGTCTCAAGGCCTATTTAAAGGGTTGAACACTGACTTATAGGATCTTACATCTGGTGGCATTAGAGGCAGAGCTTGTAAATTGTGAGATAAAAATTTTAGTTATACATTTCCTTTATTGATAGTTTTTTTGCCCACAGCTACAAGCTATACTGGACTGGAAAGCTTCAACTTTGTCAACATCTGCCACAATCACATGATTCAACTAGATGTGCATATCCAGGAGAAAATACATAGTGCTTGAAAATGGCGCGCCTTTAACAGTGACTTCCAGAGTACACCTATAAAGGAGAACACTGACCATAGTTTAAATGTGACTCAGGAAAAGCCCCTTTAAGTGTGACTTGGGAAAAGCCCCTTTAAGTGTGACTGTCCCTTTAAGTGTGACTGCCCCTTTAAGAGTGGCTGCCCCTTTAAGAGTGGCTGCCCCTTTAAGAGTCACTCTGGAAAGCCCCTTTAAGTTTGACTCTGCGCTCAGCTGAGGGGGTGAAACAGCCATGCTGTCTGTTAACACATGGGGACTCTGCGGCCATTTTGTGACTCTCACAGGTGCAAGTCTCTTTCAGCATAAATAGACACAGTTTAACAGAATCCAAAATGGCGGATTTAGAGAAAGTTTCTGTGCCTAGACCCAAAGAAGGGCATGGCCATAGTACACTGGGGGATGATTATCAGTACAAAACCAAAAGAAAACACAGGGAGTGCAATGACACCCAACACCTTGTAGAATGTGAAGAACCAGTTTAGTCCTACCTTCTTGTTGGTGTTTGTTTGGCATTCCAGATCGCTAGCAACCTGCCAGTTGTAATGTCCAAGGGTTACAAAGGTGTGAGCTGACCCTAATTTGCTCTGTTGGGGGACAATAGCCCTAACTTCCCTAAATCACAGAATCAGCGCCCTAATAAGGGTGACTGTCCGCTGTCCAACTCTGTGTTTGTCAACCCTAGTCCTGAGTTCCAACATGCCATGCTCCTGTTTTTGAGGGTAATGCCACTCGTTTGTTTGTTTTTTTTTAATGCATTTTAGCCAAAAGGAGTGAATCCAAAAAAAGAGAAGTAGTATCTGTTTTTAAACACTCTTAGGCCCCATTCACACGACCGTATGTTCATTTCCGTATCTTATCTGCATTTTTGTGGATAAGATGCGGAACCATACAGTCCCATTCATTTTTCCATAGGAGAAAAAAATGCAGAATGCACACCGTGTGCATTCCGCATCCATATATTACGGAAGTTCTCCCGCAAAAAAAATAAAACATGTCCTATACTTGGCCGCAAAACACGTCCATAGCCCCATTAAAAGTCAATAAGTCCACAAAAATGCGGAACACTACGGAAGACATTCCATATGTCTTCCGTTCCGTTTTTATACGGACACAGAATACATACGGTCGTGTGAATGGGGCCTTATTCTGCCACAGATGTACGTTAGAGAAGTCTCTGACTGGTTGTGAGTGGTAATCCCTGTACAAGCAATGGTAGATAGCTGAACTCACTAATATCCTATAGGTCGTGGTACCAGTTGCATGTGAAGATCCAGTGAGGAAGGATGCAAATGGAGATGCTTTGGTAGTTTATTGCAGTTAACATATAGAGGACATAGAGGTCAAAAACGAATGCTCTCAAGTTAGCAATGGTTAGCTGGTTTCAAGTTAGCAATGGGCCTGCTTTTGGAATGTCTTGCTCGTCATGTATACATTTTAGTTCCTTGTGAAAGGCACTCTGCTGTACGTTACGTATCACAAGCAACTCACACAAGGCAGTATCTTCTGCAGAGAGAGGCTTATGGCACACGTGCCAACTGCAACATTCAGCGCTACGTTTCTCAGCACGAAAACACTGTACAATGTGGACTAACCTTGCAATGGTGCAAACAAGTCTAGACCATCTGGAGACGCGTTCAAAGCGATGACAGCCCAAGCCAGGCATCCTTTCAGACTTGGTGGCAAGGGTACTAACTTCAGGGCGAATCTCTGGATCTTCATGAGGGTCTTGGAGACTGAAGACATCTTGAGTAGCAGTTTCTTCACTCTGGTTTAGCAAAAACTCTGGACCTGTTAACCAAGAAGAATATGCAGAGACTCTAACAGATCCTGGTCTGGTGGCACAATCTGCGGGATTGAGATGAGATGGAACATAGTGCCACTGTTCAGGTTTAGAGGACTTTCTAATCCTTTCAATGCGGTTACTTACATAGACATAGAAGCGTTTCGACTGGTTGTATATACTGTATAACCCAGAACAACCTTCCTGTCTGTGTAAAATTGAATGTCATCCACATGAATATCTAGCTCTCGCTGTATAAAGTCTGCAATCTCTACAGCTAGTACAGTTCCACAAAGTTCAAGCCTAGGAATGGTGTGTTCAGGTTTCGGAGCTAATTTAGCCTTTCCGAACACAAATCCAACATGAGCTTTATTGTAATAGTCTATTACTTTCAAATAGGCAACAGCTGCAATAGCTTCAGTAGATGCATCTGAGAATATGTGGACTTCTTTCCTCCGAGTTGTTGTAAGGGTAGTTGGAGTGTAGCATCGTGGTATATGCGTACTGTCTAATGCATGCAAGCATTCCTTCCATAACTCCCATTTTTGCTGTTTATCAGATGGCAGTGGAGCATCCCAGTCCGCAATAGACTCTGAGAGCTTTCTTAATAGGAATTTGCCTTGTACAGTCAAAGGTGCTACAAATCCCAGGGGATCATATAGGCTGTTCACTACTGAGAGAACTCCCCGTTTAGTAAATGGTTTATCTGCACAGCTTACTTGAAAACCAAGGGAGTCATTTGATAAGTCCCACCTCAAACCCAGTCTTCTCTGTACTGGTGGATTGTCTATCCCTAGATTCAAGTCTCTGAATTCTGTGGCATGATCACTGGGCTGGAAGGCTTTCATTACAGTGGGACAATTAGAGGCGATTTTATGTAACCTCAGACAAGATTTTGAAAGCATAACTTGTGTCCTTTTGAGCAGGTCTATGGCTTCCTCCGCTGTGGGCAAGGATATGAGTGCGTCGTCCACGTAGAAGTCTCTTTCAACGAAGTTTTGGGCATCCTTCCCAAACTCTGACTCACCATCAGAGGCAGCCCTACGTAGGCCATATGTAGCGACAGCAGGTGAAGGACTGTTACCGAACACGTGAACCTTCATGTGGTATTCAACCATTTCCTTGCTGGTATCATTGTCTTGGTGCCAAAGAAACCTGAGGTAATTTCTGTGGTCTTGCCATACGATAAAGCAATGAAACATTTGTTCAATGTCAGCAGTAATGGCAACTGGCTCCTTTCTGAATCTCATAAGTACTCCTAACAGATTATTGGTCAGGTTTGGACCGGTGAGAAGAACATCGTTCAGAGATACGCCATGATGTTTGGCACTTGAGTCAAACACCACTCTGATCTGATTTGGTTTCCATGGGTGATATACTCCAAAAGAGGGAAGTTACCAGCATTCTTCATGCTCTTGCAAAGGTGGAGCCAGCTCTGCATGATCATTGTGAAATATCCTTTCCATGAAGGCCACAAAATGGTTTTTCATTTCAGGTTTGTTTTTCAAAGTACGTTGCAAAGAGATGAATCTGGATAGCTCATGTTCTCTGTTGTTAGGAAGTCTGGTTCTTACAGCACGGAAAGGTAAAGGTGCAACCCAGTGGTTAGATGCATCTTTGAAGAATCCATTGTCCATTATTTTAATAAACTCTTTGTCATCTATGGACAAGGCTAATCTGTTGTCCTCTGGTGTTGTACAAAACACTGATCTTCCTAAGTCGTCATAAAGGGTAGAAATGATGTCTGGTTCCTTACGGAAGTCAGAAAGCCTTTCCTTTACCTCGTGATGCTTACATACTCACATGGCTTAAAGAGAGTAGGACAACCATTGCTGTTCACAAAGGTTTTAAAGGAATTCACTTGAGATGGTTTGTGGCTTTTATCAATACATACATTGCCCACAATGACCCAGCCTAAGTCGAGCCTCTGCGCATATGGGGCATTGTCAGGACCGTTGTATTGTTGCCATACCTTATGGACCCTCAGAATGTCTCTTCCGAACAAGAGTAAGACGTCAGCATTCATGTCCATAGGGGGAATCTCATTAGCTAGATGTTTCAAGTGGGGATGGTGGTATGTAGCTTCTGGAATAGGAATTTCATCTCTTTCATCAGGTATCTGGTCACATTCAATAATTGTTGGCAAGGGTATATGAATGTTCCTTTTAATGGAGGAGATAATGTATCCAGTAGCTCTTCTTCCATAAGTCTCTACATGACCAGAACGAGTGTTGAGGGTGTATGGTGTTCCTTCTCTCTTTATACCAAAGATCTCAAAGAATTTAGGCTTCGCCAGAGACCTATTGCTTTGTTCGTCTATAATGGCATACATTCTGGTGGCTTTTTCAGACTGCCTTTCTGGGTATACGTTGACCAAACACACCTTTGCGCAGCACTTGGAACCAGTCTCCTTGCCACATATTTCCATACAGGAAGAGGAGACAGTCATCGTAGCTAGCTCTTGAGTCGGTGGCTCCCCGCCATGGGGTGGGACGGCATTGGTTGCGGCTTGAGATACGTTGTCTGGAGGCAAGGTAGGATGCATTTCTGTAACATTCTTGTCACTGTTGAATTCTGCACATCTGATTTATAGCCTTACAGTCTTTTGCCATATGATTTGATGAGGCACAACACTTGTAACACACTCCAAGCTCTTTGAGTGTCTCTTGCAAAGTCTTTGCCCTGAGCCCACGACATTCTTTTGTGGATAGGACACATGCGGTTAGGGTCCTTTTCCATAAGGACAGGGGTGTCCTTCCTAGTAGTGAAGGCAGCAATAAGTGGAACGTTTGTCTTTCTAACAGATACTGTTCCCCTTAAGTCTCTACGTTTACTTGTTGGGTTGTCATACCTTGAGCATGAGGATGAAGCAGGTAGACTGGATTCTATGAAGTCAAAGCTGGGATCATTCTTCTTCCGAGCTTGGTCACTGATGAATCTAGAAAAATAAGAGAAAGGGGGAAAAGACACATTGTGTTCTCTCTTGTATCTGGAGCCCTGGTCTGCCCATTTTTCTTGCATGAAGTGTGGTAGTTTCAACACAACTGGATTGACACCATGGGCCATATCAAGGTAACTTAGTCCTGGTAGACATGGGTCCATTTTATGTTCACGTATTAATAAACTGCTTGATAAGCACACTCACATTCAGGAATATGTGGGGTATAGAACTAGCTTTATTATTGACATTACATAAAAAAAAACATAAAAAATGACTCATAAAAATGACTGAGTATAAAATAACCTAAATAATAGAAAGTAAATAAAATCAGACTTTGTACCATAAAAGACAGTATGCATTTTTCTTGCGTGAAGTGTGGTAGTTTCAACACAACTGGATTGACACCATGGACCATATCAAGGTAACTTAGTCCTGGTAGACATGGGTCCATTTTAGCCAATTCTAATTCTTTTAGGAGATCACTCAGATACTGGAGCTTACGGTTGTCCTTGCCATTTATTTTTGGGAAGGCCTGAAGTCTCTTGAATAATGCACTTTCTATAGCTTCAGGACTGCCATAGGTTTGTTCAAGTCTCTCCCATGCTGCAGCGAGACCTTCCTCTGAGTGGCCTGCATGAACTGCTCTTAATGTCTTTACCCGTTCTGCAGATTCTGGGCCTAACCAGTTGACAAGCAAGTAAAGTTCTTCCTTGGCAGTGAGGTTAAGATCGCTGATTACTGCTTCAAAGGTCGATTTCCAGGCTCTGTAGTTTTCAGCATGGTCATCATACTTTGAGAGACTATTGTTTATCAGTACCCTGCGCATCATGTATCTGGCAAAGTCCGACATGTCTGATCTCCCATTCCTTGTTGCTGGATTGCATTGTGGTGACTCTGGGGCACGTAGAGGCTCTGGCTTATAAGGCTGAGATTGATCAGGACAAAATGATGTGGCATATGGGTTAAGCTGTGGTTTAGTCTCCGGAAGATGAGCTGGCTCAACGCTGGAAATTACCTTGTTATTGGTGGATGATGGCATCTGATGCTCTGTGGGTTCATCCAGTTGGTGATTTAGAAGTATTGTGGCTACATGTGATTTAGTAGGAGGAACAGGCGGTGATTGCCTTAACCCCTTCGCGACCAGCGCCGTACATGTACGGCGCTGGGGCGATGCGGGCACATGGCGCCCGCTCGCGGGTGCGGCGGGCGTCATGGCCGGCAAGTCTCTGCTGTTTCTAACAGCAGAGACTTGCCGCTACCTACTCCATCGGCGGCGTCTTCCGGGTTGACTAGATGCCCGTGATCACACGTGATCACGGCATCTAGTTGCGTCTAAACCCGGAAGCGTTCGCTTCCGGGTGGTGTACAGACACCCCGTGTGGCCAATCGGGGTGTCTGTACACCATATGAAAACTGTAATCCTCGCTGGTGAGGATTAGTTTTCAAACTGCAATTCTTATTCTGGCCACTAGATGGCAGGCCAGGATAAGAAATGAGCAATTCATGGTTTTCTGAGTCTATAAAACCCAGAATTGCTCATAAAGAAAAAAAAAAAAAAAGCCACAATATATAAGCCCATATTTGAGCTTTCTAATAGTACAAAAAATTTTAAAAAAAAATGTTAAAAAATATATAAAAAATAAAAAGATGTAAAAGTTCAAATCACCCCCCTTTCCGTATAAGTAAAAAATAAATACCTAAATAACAATAAATATAGACATCATGGGTATCACCGTGACCGAAAACGCCCGTACTTTTAAATATAAAAAAAAAAATTCCAATACGGCGAATTGTGTGGCGGAAAAAAGCGTCCAAATGGCGATTTGCCGTTTTTTGTCGCTTTTTTTTTCTAAAAAAAATTAAATAAAAAGTGATCAAAAAGTCATACACACCCCAGAATGGTATCAATAAAAACTTCAGATCGTCCCGCAAAAAATGAGCCCCCATACAGCTCTGTACACATAAATACCAAAAAGTTATAGGGGTCAAGATTTGACAAGGAAAAAAAAAAAAAAAAAAGGGCAACTTTCTAATTAGTTTATCACTATGAAAACGCAGGAAAAACTATACATATTAGGTATTGCCGGATTCGTACTGACCAGTAGAATGAAAGTAACGGATCAGTTTTAATGCACATCGAACGCTGTAAATAAGAAACCCGTAGAACTGTAGCGGAATAGCGTTTTCTTTGCAATTTCACCCGGTTTGGAATTTTTTTCCCGCTTCCCACTGCACCGTATGCAATATTAAATGGTGGCGTTGGAAAGTACAACTTGTCCCGCAAAAAACAAGCCCTCATACAGCTATGTGAACAGAAAAATAAAAGAGTTATGGCTGTTTGAAGGCAGGGAGCGCAAAACGAAAATGCAGAACCGAAAAAAGCTCCGGTCGCGAAGGGGTTAATACATATCTGGCAGTGCGGTCGGCTGGGTCTTCCATTTCTCCTGGGATGAAACAGTCTAGATCAGTACCTTGGCCTAATGCTTACTCGAAGATCTTTAGTTTAGCTAAGGCAGCTGCTTCTTCCCTTTCTGTTTGGAGGATTTTTAGTTGAGCTTCTGTCTCTAACTGCGCCATTTCCGCTTTCTTCTTAGCCATTTCTGCTTCTTTTTCCGCTTTCTTCTGCGCCATTTCTGCTTCTTTTTCTGCCTCCTTCTGTTGTTCTCCTTCTCCTTCTCCTTCTCCTTCTTCTTCTTCTCCTTCTCCTTCTTCTCCGTAAAGGAACTTCTAACACTAGCTTCCTCTGCTTCTGCCCGGATCTCTATAAGCTTGTCATGTAACGCTGACCTTAAAGTTGATCGATGGGATCTCACTTCTTGCAAGTGTGCGATGCGGAGTTCTGCTTTACTCTTAGTGTCTTGTACTAAGGCATCCTTCTCTTAGAGGAGATCTTTCCTCTCTCTCAACTCTTCTGAGGCATCATCAAAATCTGAGTTGCTCAGGAAAGTGATGTACTTTGCAGACAGTCACTGATAGCGGATATAGGCGTTAGTTAAACGATTCAATGCTGTAGTTAACTTTGGTGAGTCATTGTTATAGCGTGAAAGAGCTGTTATATAGTGTTCTGTTCTTTGCCATAAATCATTTAAATTGTCACTGAACTCTGCTTTGGTTGCCTCAAAGTTCTCTCTAATCTTTTGTGTTGGCTTAATAACACGTTTAGATTGTACAGTTTGTTCCTCAGTGAACATGGACTCTGCTTCCTGTATATCTGAGTTTTTGGGAGCAGGGTGAGTTTCCCTATGTTCAGTGACCAAGAAATCCACTGAGCCTCTTGTGGACATGTTGTTTCTGATTAAGTGGTACTGTCACTTTAAGAAAGGATTTCAGCTTACTCACTGTGCTTATGAAGCCACGTGCAGGTAAGATGGCGGCCAGTTCCAAGCTTGCTTGCAGACTGCGTGTAGACATGCAAAGACTGAAGATATAAACCTCGTTTTTGACTATTCTGCCACAGATGTACGTTAGAGAAGTCTCTGACTGGTTGTGAGTGGTAATCCCTGTACAAGCAATGGTAGATAGCTGAACTCACTAATATCCTATAGGTCGTGGTACCAGTTGCATGTGAAGATCCAGTGAGGAAGGATGCAAATGGAGATGCTTTGTTAGTTTATTGCAGTTAACATATAGAGGACATAGAGGTAACAAACGAATGCTCTCTCCAGCTCTGTGTCTGATGCAGGAGACGACACCTCAGGAACCTAGAAAAACAGGAACTGATGTCACAGAAAAGGGAGTAGAAAGCAGAGAGCAAAGGCATATGGGAATTACATAATACATTCAGAACCTATAACAAGAATGACCACAGGGTGGCAGCATTACATAACATAGTAATTATACAACAACACAAATAGGCAATTAATAACAATGGAGAAAATAAAATGCTGGGACAGCACAACTCTCCTTATGTGAACCACTACAGGTTTTGGCTTCAAAAAGTCACTAAAAAAAAACATGTGGCAGCATCTTGACAAGACAAACCAATTGAGGCCTAAATGCCCCTATGTAACAGGAGAGGTGCATTCAAAGTGGTCTCAAAGTTATATGGCACTGGTAATGAGAGAAACCCTAAATGTTATCTGGAAAGTCACCTCTTATTAATGTAATACTAAGTGGGCACTTCTGCCCACACTGCATATGGTAGAGATGTGTCCCCTCGGTCTTCAGGCAAACAATTCTGAGATTCTTCAGTCCTACTAGCTTGTGACAGGAAGTGCAATGATGTTCCAAGGCCTGATGGGCGGAGCGTTTAGGAGTGAGTGCCCAAACATATTTATAAAACAGCACACACATAAGGGGTCTTTGTCATGTACAGTTTCCATTCATGCCAGTTATGCCTGCAGTTTGGTCCACTAACCATTGCACATGACAGAAACAGGATATATTGAGATCTAGGTGTAAGGGCAGTCTAGAGTTGGTTGCCACAGGGCTAGGCACTGAATGGAGTTACCCTTATCAGATGATGGGACTAAAGTGGTTCTTTACTTTTCACAAGGTGGTGGGTGTCACTGCATATTGGTTTTGTACTGATAATCACTCCTCCAGTGTGCTATGGTAGTGGTGATATCTACCAAACGTTTACTTTGTTTTGATATTCTAAGCTGGTATGCTTTTAAAGTTGAACTCTTTGAATTGTTTGGTGAACATGCTACTGTACTTCATTGACTTCAGGTTGTTTCTTCATCGGACTAGACTTTAAAGCAAACCCTGGCTGCAGTGCTTTTTTACTTAAAAGAACACTGAACAACTAGGGTGCCCTCACAAGATCTGTAACATAAATACATCCCCTATGTTAGACCATGGAGATTAAAAGTGTGAATACCTGCATTCTGTACCACTGCAGTAAACACAAATAATGTTTTATTGTGGATTTCATGTAGCTGAATGTCTCCAGTGATTTTAGTGGACATGTAGTCCACACAAAAATCCACAATATAATTCACAAAGAAAATGCCCATCATGTTTCGTTGCGGGTAAATCTGCTGCAAAATCAGCAGCATGAAACACAAAAAACCTGCAACTTTGTAAAATCTGCACCTGAGGTTATTGTTTTCTGCCACATGTGAGGGAACCCTAAGGGCTCGTTCAGACTGCCGTATGATGTCCGCAAAAATACGGATCCGTTTTTTTGCAGACAGTTCAACATGTCCACAAAAAAAACGGATAGCATTCGGTTTTTTTTGCAGCCCCATAGACTTCAATGGGGCTATGTCCTGTTTTACACTCACAAGTATAGGACATGTTTCATTTGTTTTGCGGAGCCATGGAATGGAAAAAAGGGCCCATAGAAGTGAATAGGTCAGTATTAGAGTTGAGCGAACGTGCTCGTAACGAGCACTGTAGCACTTGGATCCCCTGCGCTCACATGGGCACAGCCATCCGGATCCGTCCTCCTCACCCGACGGATACGGATGCCTGCGCCCATGCGAGCGCAGGGGATCCGAGCAGTACAGTGCTCGTTACGAGCACGTTCGCTCAACTCTAGTCAGTATGTAATCCGCAAAAAAATGGATCCGCATTTTTGCGGACAACATACGGCCATCTGAATGAGCCCTAAAACTGCTTTAAAAGCACAACAAGGAGGTACTAGTCTGGCCTTATACATCCTCTTGGTAATTGCAGAAGTGCCCTCCCCCCACCTCCAATTTGCCCCTTAGTAAGTGCAAGTTCAAACAGGTTAGGAATTTTAAAACAAAACCTGAATAAAGTGTGGAATTTGTAAAAGGCTGGTATTTTAGAAAAATCTTGGGATCAAAAGCATACACTTTAAAGGGGTATTCCCATATCAGACAGTAAAGGTAATCTGTCAGCCTCTGTAGATGTGTGTTTGTCTGCATATTGTAAGGTTATTTGTCTCATCTCGATATGTGCCACCAATCCAGAGAAAAAAAGCCTTTTTTATATTATGCAAATTAGCCCTTTGGTGCAATGAGGGCGTTGCTGTTAGACTCGGATGCTCCGTTCATTTTCCCTGCCAGCCACAACCCCAGTACTTTCACTGACAGGGCCAGGCAGTTCAGATGTACTAACTTCAGGCTCTAAAGTCTCACAGCAGTGCGTACAGCGCACGTGCAGTACGTGGCTGGAGATCGCCAGACAGATATGCAGACAAGTCTCGAGACTTCAGGACCAGGCGCAGCCCTCAAGTCTTGGGAAGAACGCTTGGCCAAAGTCAACCAACGGATTGGACTATGGAGCCTCAGACAACTCACTATCGAGGGCAAAGCGCTCGTCCTGCGTAACGAAGTTCTGCCTGTGCTACAGTACACCGCACAGGCGTGGCCCCCTCTGGCTACCGTTTCTAGGGCCATTACCAGGACAGTGTTTCGCTTTGTCTGGGGATCGAAAATGGACAGAGTGAAGCGAGCCATCATGTACAAAGAGCCCCGCAAGGGTGGGAAAGGAATTCCGGACCTGCCCACGTTACTGCGGATCGCCTTTGTTTGTGACCGCGTTCGTCGGACTCTGAGGACAGCAAACGGCTCTGCGGGCAAGGCTATGTCTCGCTTTTTTCTCCTGCCCCTCTGGAGAGGTCTGGGCTGGGACAAGTGGGACAGCTCCATCCCTTACAACTGGCACGCTCCATGGTATTACGGAGACGTCGTCCGGTTCGTGAGGGAACATCAACTGGAGGGCCTCAAGCCCGACTTGTGGAAACCCAAGACCATCCACAAGCTAATCAGAGCAAAGGACTTGGCGGAGTCAATTCCAGGGCTCCCTGATGACACCGCAGAGACAGTTTGGACTAATGTGTCTTCAGACAGGTTAACCAACGGGCACAAGGACTTGTCATGGATGGCCATCCAGGGTGGTCTACCCATCCGGTCATTCATGCACGCCCGCAACCTGTGCAAAACGCGGTACTGCCCCAGGTGCCCCTTCACGGAGGAAACATCGTACCACCTTTTCTGGGAGTGCCCCTTTGCGCAGGGCCTTTTGGATGCCCTGGAACATGAACTCAAAGACTCGGTGCCCAGGAACTGCCTGCAACACACCTCGGTGTTGTACGGACTATTTCCTGGGATTCATTCTGTTGAGGCCATCCAGGAGGCCTGGCGCCTTATGAACTGTTTTAAGGACGCTATATGGCTTGCCAGGAACCGGCTCATCCTCAGGAGGGAGAGCATGTCCGTCCTGGACTGCCGCAGGCTTATCCACAGCCTGTTGCGGGACTACAACTTCCTGGACGACATCGACGAAGAAGAGGACTAAACCCCTCTCCTTCCCCCTCTTCCCCCCTGTGGTGTGTGTTAGTTCAATAAAGCTTCGGGCATGTGATCTCCCCTCCCTACCCCCTCCTTCCCCTCCCCCACCCCTCATCACTGTCTAAATGCTTTGTTGAAAGGTTCTTTTGTGTCATCGTGATTGAATAGGTATGCTAGTGTAGCATGTATTGTGATGTATAGCGTAGGTTAGCCTGTGTTTTACATGACAATACCATGCTAAGGAGCGACGATTGTAAGTATTTATTATGTGCTGCCTCGTGGCCTGCGCTGCGTCGCAGTACTAAGTATGTATGTATTGACGATTTGATTGCAATAAAGACGTTTTCAATCAAAAAAAAAAAAAAAAACATGTTGGGGGAGTCACTGTGTTTGTTATTTTAACTGCAGCAGAGTAGACTAAATGACCGGAGGGACGCAATAGGTGCCACAAACCCGGTCAAGGCAGATTATCGGAATACCCTAGTAAACGCATAGACTGGCAGTGGGCATCAGGCCTGTCCGGGTATCTGGTCTAGGAAGGGTTATCCAGTTAACTGTTACTCCGAATACAATCGGGGCATTAGATATCTGGCAGGTAGAATGAAACCTGATCCCAGGGGACAGAGTCTGCTGGGATAAAGATCCAACCAATCTCTGAAAGCAATCACACGATTAAAAGAAAAAGGCGATGGGTATGCCATTAATATCTGTCGCCAATATAACCTATATAATCTTAGTATCGCCTCTTGGCACCTACATTACAGCGGTATATACTGACTAAATACTAACCAAAAAATATGCATCTATACTAATATATAGTCCCTGTAAAATCCGGTTTAGTTTGCCCTGCTAGCGTTCTTAAATTATATGTAGGAATTAGAGAATTAAGAATTAAAAGGTTTTTAATAAAATGGCCTAATAAAAGTTACTTTTTAAAATAATGATCGAATAAGCCCACAAAGGGACATTGTTCAGCATTAGAGTGCTGTTTTGTGAGTAGTACTTATAGGATGGTGGCCATTTTATTTCTCCTAATGATTGCTCCCTAGACAAAACGAACCATTATAACTAATGAAAGGTATTTGGAAATATATTTATAATAAAGTAATATTTACGTATTTTCATTTTCTTAATTCCTGGAGAATTCCTTTTAATCTGGTCTTCTGTCCTGTAATCAAATGATTCAGTGAATACAGGATAGTTGTCACGTACTGTTTGGTTTTCGTGACACGTGTTTCTGGTTTCTCACTTTTGTGCCCTGGCATACTGGCTGCGGGTAGTTGCTGTATATGCTGGCTGTAAGGGGCAACATGCAGTTTTTGTTGTGTCACGACCGGTGTTGTTTACCATGACACAGGTTGATGGTTGCCATGGGCAATGCCCAGAACTGCTGCTCTGTTCCTGTTGGCTCCCAGCCCTTTCTGGTTGTGTCAGAGTTAAAGAACTTAGTCTGGGTGTATCCAGTGCTATTTATCTACCTGTGAGCCTGGGTTTGGTTTCAGTCTGTGGTGTGTGGTCTGCTGGTTCTTCTTCCAGCAGACTCTGCAAGTATGTGGCCAAATGCACCAGGACCATCCTGGAGGTGCAACCAGTGAGCAACAGCTAAGTGCATCCCCACCATCTGGGTCTTGCCCTCTAGGTTTGACCCCCAAGTAAAACCGGTGCATTTGGTCCAGTGGTATTCTTTGCCACTGACCCCCTTTCCTGCTTATCCACTATTCTACTTGCTGTCGTGTCTTTTTGTATACCTGTTGGTGTTTCCGGTGTTAGATGTTCTTGGTTATGACTCTTTCTAGAACATTAATGGATGGCGTGCAAGATATGTTCTAGCGGTGGGGTCAGTTGGACCCAGCTAGGACATGACAGTATGACCTATAAAGGTGGCCACACCACAGGGCAGATGGAACAACACAAGGAAAGGTGCAGATCCTGCAGCAAGCAGGGCTGGATACAGACTGAAGCCAAACCCAGGCTCACTGGTAGATAAAGAGCACTGGACACGCCCAGACTAAGTCCATTAACTCCTACACAACCAGAAAGGGCAGGGAGCCAACATGAACAGTGCAACAGTACTGGGCATTGCCCATGGCAACCATCAACCCATGTCATGGTAAACAACACCGTCCATGACACAACAATAATTGCACATTGCCCCTGACAACCAGCATTCACGTCAACTACCTGCAGCCATTATGCCAGAGCACAAACGTGAGAAACCAAAAACACGTGTCACGAAAACCAAACCATACGTGACAATAGTAGACTCACAGACCTGCCTAGTGATCTATGATGCAGTGAGTTAGCATCAGATGAGTCTTGCTTCCAAATCCCTACTAGACTTCCTGATAAAAGCCTCAACGCTGGTGTGCAGTAGAGATGAGCAAATCAATTAGTCTCATCAGCAGGCTTCTTCATTTGTGGGGGCTGTCCCTGCAGGTGAAGAAGCGTCCGCCTGCTGCAAGATTGACAGGGCCAGACATTTAGCCTATCCCTGACAATTTCCTGCCTGTGCCGCTGCTCCAGGTGGTGGATACTTCTTTACCTGTGGAGACAGCCCCTACAGGGGAAGAAGTCCTACTGATGAGACAAATCAATTCATCCAAATCGATTTGCTCATCTCTAATGTGCAGTGTTTTTTACATCGTGTGTACTTTCGAATACTGCTTCTAACATGTAGTAATTGTAAAATCCAAATGCTATGTTTCAATTTGTTGTGTCTGTAGCAATATATAAAGCCATGCCATGTTTACAGAGCCGTAACAGCATATAACTTCCGGAAAAACAATATCATGTTCTTCATTAAAGTCTTTATTTATTCTTCATCTTGCTGTGTGGCCTCTGGACCTTCACAGTATGTTGTTGGTGATCTTGTGCACACAGGCTCCTTCTAGAGAGTAACATATTGGATAACGTTCAACCATTGTATTCAGTATGAAAAAGTAATAAAGTACACCCAAGACTGTTAGCATATGTACCTACTGTCTGCTTCCACTCTACTCGGAGTCATCAGTCATGTAATGACTGCATATAATCATGTTGTCAGCTGCATATCTGTGCTTGCTGTCACTATGCAACTCTTCAAAACATTCCCTGCTATTGATGTCATGCATAATGGTGCGTAGTTAATGGTATGATCCACATACACTATATGAGTGGACTGTAGTACCAGCAAGCAGAACATCTGAAAAGACAAATTATAATGACCAGCCTTATCTTTGAAGCACAGGGGTTTAATGCCCTGTTTTTTTTGTTTGTACTTTTTTGAGCAGTTAGACAATACATGCATAAATAATTAACTACAAAATCCAGGAAAGTGTTTTAAAAATGTACCCTTCCTTGACCATGAGCCGAAAGCCTGCATTATATAATGAGTGTACTTTAAAAAATGGTCACCAAACTGTATACAGTCTCCTTAAAATCGCTTGGGCATAGAGCACAGACTGCACGGAGGGTGTATAATGTGTAGTGTGTAAAGGTCAAAGTAATGTTCTCACTATTACTCACATAACATATCAAATGGTTATTCTAGTGGAAACATGGCAGTGTGTGAATACTTTTTTTTTCAGATAATGCTCTATTGGAAGAATTATGCAGCTTATACCAGTGAAACCCATCTATAGATGTGCAGTGTTTCAGGGTTTTTGTCCCTCATCAGTACATTGTTGATTGGCTGGATGAGATGCCGTGGACACAAACAGTGCCTACCATTGCTGCATCGAAGGCTAGTTTCAGATCTGCGGTTTGAACTCCGGCAGACAATGCTGGTAATCGGCCAGACACAAACCGGAAGCGTGCAGTGGACCCCATTATACTTATATATGCCCATTATATATCTGCCAAAAGAGCCTGCCAGAATTTACATCCTAAGGACAGGCCATCATTAGCTGATCAGCGGGGTCTGACACACTGCACCCCCACTCATCAGCTGTTTGGGTGTAGGTCCGTCACTGGAAGTCAACACTGCAGGGAACAGCGATTGAAATCAGTGGGGGCAACACTTTGCTCTAGTGCCAACTTCCGGTGACAGAGCTACACAGAACAGTTATTCGGCGGGGTTGTGGGGTGCCAGATCCCTTCCAGCTAGTGATGGGCTATCCTGAAGATAAGCCATCACTTAAAAAAGGCTAGACAACCCCTATAACTGCATCCCGTAATGTCTGAGTTATCAAAAGCAAATGTGGCTTCAGCACTGGCAAGCTATTAGGCTAAATTCACATATCACAGGTTTTCATGCAGTGAGTTCCGCCGGCTCCCGGGTCTCACTGCGCCTGCGCCGCTTTTTACTCCGCACGGCGCAGGCGCAGTGAGAGAGGCAGGAGCCGGGCGGCTGGGTGAACTATCTGCGCCTGCGCAGAATTTAGCCTACACGGGGCAGGCGCGGGATTTCGATCGAGGTCAGGGCCGGCAGCTCATCGAGCAAGCTGCCTGGCCCTGTCAATCAGGAAGAAGGAGGCGGCACTAGAGGTAGGAACACGGCGATTACTAGGTGCAAGGTAAACGCCTTTTGTACCTAGTACGCCTAATTTACATATTATAAAAGTGCTTTTTTTAAGAAAACGGCTCATCTGATTACTGTAAGAAAACCAGATTGGGCATCAGGTGGCATTTGCACATTGCAAATGCCATCCTGTTTAGTATGCCCAAATCTGGTGACAGAAACCCTTTAAAAACACCTGCAGCATGTACACAGTGTGAGCAAAACTCCAGGGACATGTTCTCTGCTGTAACTGTGTATGGATTTGCATTGCCATTTCTCCGAAGCAAAGCATGGTACTTAAGCTTTAGCCCATCCATGTGTATTAAATGGTTACATTTTTTATTATGTAACTTTATGAGGACTTAATTTTTGCATTAACTGGGGAATGAACAGAACACTTACATGGTGACTTCCTTTTCCTGGGCTTCTCTTACCTCAAGCTATCTGATGCACACAGTTCATTTGGTAGCCTAAGACATTTTCTCCTCCCCTTGGACTGGCTAACACTTCTCATGTAAACAGTGCTGGCAAGAGTTAGGCTGGACAAGTAGGAAGTGTCTTGGGCTAGTAAAGATAGTCTTCTTAGATAGTCTGAGACGCAGTGTGGCCATCTTGGATGGTGGAAGAGGAACCCAGGAATTAACAAATTTGCAACTAAAAATATAAAAAGGAGGTCACCATGTAAGTGTCCTGTTCTTTCTGCAGTTAAACCCCTTCCTGCATTTGGGTTTCATGACCAGATTGCAGGATAGTTTCTGCAATTGTGTGTACAGTTATGCCAGAACTCTTACTGGAGGCTATGACACTATAAAGTGGAGACATGGGAGCTGCTGGCAAGGGACCAATCTGAGTAGTCCCTTGTCCCATCCGTTATCTGTGCTCCCGCATCCCTCTCGGTGCTCCTGTGCCCCTGCATTAGGAACTTGATGGCAGCAGCTCTAGAACGGAGCAGTCTCCATCAGCAGCAGATGTCAGCTGTAATATACAGCTGACACTCTGCTACAACGGTCGGAGATTGGCGCTGGCACCGATTCCTGCCTGTGGTCAGTAGCTGCCGCAGCATCCGTGGGGTTAGCAGAGGGAAGGAGCTCTCTCTCCCCCATTGGGATACCGCACTGCGATGACAGTGTCCCGATGGTTACGATGGCAACCGGGCGCCTTAAATGCATCCAGGCTTGCCATGGAACCAAGCCTCCCTGACAGACCCTGCTGTAGGCAGGGTCCTGATCAGGGTCAATGTCAGTGTAAAACTGACAGTGTCATACTCTGCAATATGACTATTGCAGAGTAAAGTACATCCATCAGCCCCACTGGATTTTGTACTATGTAAAAAAAAATACAAAAATTTGAAAAAATATATTATAGAAAACATGTAAATAAAAATGTAAATACAAAAATAAATTGCCCTTTCCCAATATGAGCTCATTTATAATTGATTAAAAAAATTAAAAATTAAATAAACTACACATAATTAGTATTGCCATGTCTGTAAAGACCTGATCTATGATGCGTGGTGAACGCCGTAAAAAAAACAAAAAAAAAAAAACTGTGATCGAAATGCTGTTTTTCTTATCTCCCAAAAAATTGAATAAAAAGCGATCAAAAAGTCATGTATCCCAAAGTGGTACCAATAAACACTACAGCACGTTCGGCAAAAAAACAAGCTCTCAATCCGCTGAAAAATAAAAAATATTATGGATATTAGTATATGGTAATACAAAATATAACTTATTTTTAATTTAAAAAAAAAGTGATTTTATGCTTGCCCACCTCTTAAAAATGGTAAAAAAATAGATCAAAAAGTGGTACCAATAAAAACGACAGCCGTTACACAGAACAAAAGCCCTCACAAATTTAATTGGTGAAAAAAGAAAAATGTTAATGTTGTTAGTATATGGTGATGCAAAATACAATACTCACAAAAAATGATATTTGGCTTTCAGGTGAAATTCATGGAAAACGCAAAAAGTTCAAGCTACAGTACAGTAATATATCATGAAAGTAGGACATTTATGTAGAAGCATGCAATGGTGATTTTCTCATCTCAAACAATTTATTAAAACAAAAGCCTACACCAGTGGTCGGTATACCCTCACAAAAAATGTCAATGTCTCAGTAAATTGTCATGTGGCCTTGAGTATCAATTACAGCTTGACAACAACGTCTCATGCTGTTCACAAGTCGACTTATTGTATGTTGAGGCATGGCATCCCACTCTTCTTGAAGGGCGGCCTTCAGGTCATTGAGGTTCTGGGGTACAGAGTTACGAGTCTTTACACAGCGACTCAGCTCATCCCATAGCTTTTCAATGGGATTCGGGTCTGTAGCAATCCACTCTATTTGAGATATCCCAGTCTCCAGCAGCCGTTTCCTAATGATGTGATCTCGATGAGCTGGCAAATTGTCGTCCATGAAGATGAAATTAGGCCTGTGTTGTTCATGCAGATGCACAATGACTGGATTAATGATGTTATTCAAGCAGTATGGGCTTGTCACTGTACCATTCACAAAGTGTATGGTAGTTCTGTATTGACTAGACACACCTGCCCACACTGTAACACCACCACCACCAAAGGCTCGTCTGGTGACAACCGTGGTTGATGTATCAGCGTGAATCAAATTTCTTCAGTGAACAGCAGTGAGGCCCACTGGTCTCTTGTTCGTGGTAGATAGTCCCTGGCCCATGCAAGACGATGATGCCTGTGCCTGGTGTCGTGGTCCGTACCCTTGTAGGTCTAGCACGCAGACCTCGCTGATGTAAACGGTTTTGAATGGTCTGATGTGACAGTTGGGTGGCATTCATCATCCATCCGATTCCGCAGGGCATTATTCACAATAAAGCAGTCATCAGTGTTGGATGTGGCCAAAGGACGTCCACTTCTATGCCTTTCAGTTACTTTAAGAGGCTTTTGTAGTAGAAATCGCCCATAAATGACCCCGTTTTACAAACCATACCCCTCAAGTTATTCAAAACTGATTTTTGAAGCTTTGTTAACCCTTTAGGTGAACTGAATTGGTCCTTAAAAAAGATGGCTTTGAAAAACATTTTTCTTGAAAATTTTAAATTTGCTTCCAAAATTCTAAGCCTTCTAATGTCCTAAAAAATAATGAAATGACATTTACAAAATGATGGCAACACAAAGTAGACATTTGGTGAATAATTTTATAGGGTATCACTGTCTTAAAAGCAAAGAAATTCAAATTTAGAAAATTTCTAATTTTTCCAAATTTTCTGTACATTTTGGATTTTTTCATACAAAAAGTAAAACATACAGTATTAACTCAAATTTACTACTAACATGATGTACGAAGTGTCGCTAGAAAACAATATCAGAATCGCTTGCATAAATAAAAGCTTTCCAAAGTTATTACTAGATAAAGTGACACATGTCACATTTCAAAAATAGGGCTTCAGCCCATTATAATCTAATATATAAAGCTGAGTGCATGTGTGTATGTCCGCTAAAGGAATCCGCACCTTCGCAGCTACAATCACGTAATTTGGCACACAGGTACATCAGGTGTCTGGGAAGGTTTTAGACCGGGTCTCCGCTCTGTAGGACGTACCGTTCCTGAGATATTCTGAAAAAATGCATTAGCCAATAGAAGCCTGATCACATGACTCTTATCAGCCAATAGAAGCTCGCAGGCTGTTAGTCTCCACACACACACAGTTTCACACCAGGCTTCCATAACGACCCAGCCAGTTTTCTTCACTGCTGTAGGCAGAGCTCTGTGGATGACACTGTTAAAGGGGTATTCCAGTTACCATAAATATAACTTATGTTTTAGACTAATTCATCATACATCATTACCTAATATAATGTAAATTTCAGATATTTACCATTCAGTAGTAATAAAAGATATTTTCTTCCACTGCTACCCACTGTCTTTCCTCATAAATTACCATGGCATCAACCTGTAATTCAGGCCACCCTCAAAAGGACTTAAAAGCCCTGCCCCCAGGTTCCGCTGAGCCATGCCCCCAACCCTATCAGGCCATGCCCCCTCTCACTCTGCAGCCGACAAAGATTGTAAAAATAAAGGTAAAAATCAACTTCTGTCAGCTGCAAGGGAGGGAGGGTGACTTTCTCCCTGCAGCTCATGCTCAGTGAGACTGCACAGTGCTGCGATCTGAGTGAGCTATTTAAAAGGACATCCCTGTGTCCATCCAGGCCCTGCGCCGGATGGAGGATAGGGAGTCTGAAAGCCGGACTGTCCGGCCTAAAAACGGACCTCTGGCCACCCTAGGGGTAGGCTGCTGTGAAGGTCTGTTAAAGGGGAGAGCGCTGTGGATGTAACTGTTAAGGGGGCAGGCTGCTGTGGAGGTCACTGTTAAAGGGGTGGGCACTGTGGAAGTCACTGTTAAGGGTGGAGGCCACTATTAAAGGGGCAGCGAGGTACTTTGAGGTCACTGTTAAAGAGTCAGTCGCTGTGGAGGTCTCTGTCAAGGGGGCCAGGAATGGTGGAAGTCAGTTAAGGGGACTGTAACCTATGGTCAATGTTAAGGGGTGGGTGCTGTAGAGATCACTTAAGAGGGTGGGCCCCTGTGGAGGTCACTGTGGCAGTCCCATTTTAAGGAAACGGGGCACTGTAGGGGGAGTCAGTGTTAAGGGGTGGGGGCTGTAGAGGTCACTCTCGATATCTTTTAAGAACACACACATAAACATTAAATGAAATATACCTGGGCTAATGCGTATGAATTCAGTTAAATAGCGTACTTTAATGAGTGAAAGAGGAGAATTTGCGATTCTGACCTTTTCCTATGAACCCGACACCCTCCCCTCATCCGAGCAGGGGGTGCCTGGTCTCCCCCCCCCCCCCCCCTTGACTTACATTGTGCTCGGGTGCTCTGTAGAGCACTCGAGCATCACCAAGTGTTCTACCAGAGCACCTGAGCACTTTGGTGCTCGATCAACACTACTCCCGACCACATTATATGCAATATTAAATGGCGTCATTAGAAAGTGCAATTCTCATATGGCTATGTGAAGAGAAAAAAAAAAAGGTATGGAACAGGAAGGATGTAAAAAATGGAAACGCTGAAACGGAAAATCCTCTGACACTGAAAGGGTTAAGTAGGCACTATCCATCTGTTAGTGTGTATAGTTATTGTGCTTTAACGCCATCACAGCATATTTATTCATTCAGCATTTGTAGTATCTTTTATGCAAAATGGAGAAAAATATTTTCTTTGGGAGTTTACGGTAATTAAAATATGAAACAATGTCTTTATATAAATGCCAGGGTTTAATGAATACCAGGGACAATACTATCTGCTGTCCCTTTATATTACCTGCATAGGGTTCTGTCTTTTTCATTCGAGGGGATAGTGTCAAGGAAGAGTCTTTCATTAGGCTACTTTCACACTTGCGTTGTAAGGATCCGTTTGTGAGATCCGTCACAGGCTCTCATAAACGGTCCTGAACTGATCAGTTTTGTCCTCATGCATTCTGAATGGAAAAGGATCCGTTCAGAATGCTTCACTTTGCTTCAGTTCAGTCTCTATTACGTTTTGGAGGCGGACACTAAAACGCTGCTTGCTGCGTTTTGGTGTCCGCATGAAGAAACTGATGCAAACGCATCCATCATGACTCACAATGTAAGTCAATGGGGACGGATCCGTTTTGTCTGACATCATAGAAAACGGATCTGTCCTTCATTGATTTTCAATGGCGTTCAAGACGGATCCGTCTTTGCTATGTAAAAGATAATACAAACAGATCCGTTCAGAACGGATGCAGACGGTTGTATTATCATTACTGATCCGTTTGTGAGAGCCTGGACGGATCTCACAAACGGATCCTGCAAACTCAAGTGTGAAAGTAGCCTTAGTCTGACACACTCATTGCTCACAGGAATATCATGTGTTGAGTAATGAGAGAATTTCCTCTTACACATTGATGAAGTAACCCAGATTTTCAGTTTCTTTTTATGCAGCATAGGAATTGTATAGTGCTAGTTGCAGCAGTTACAGGGATAACAATTGCACCAAAGCTTATATTTCTGAGGTGCCAAGTATGGGTTCAACATTTGGTCATTGAAATTCACTGATCTGTGTACTTATTTTATTCAACAACACCGAGTCACTTCTCAGCACATACTTTTCTTAGACGAAGAATGAGTGGGACTAAAGAATTATCAGGAATTGTGCTTAGTAAGGAACCATTAACATGGGCCAATATAACAACACCAATAAGTCTCAAGACTGGCCATACGTAATAATGTACAAATTTTATTAGAATAACAAAATAAATGACATATACAAACAAATCAGAGGCAGAGAAGTAGTAGCAACAAGGAGATCATAGGAGAAAACCAGGGACATGGTGTGTGACCACCATCCTCCATCAGAGACACACATAGAAAAGAAAAAAATGACCATGTGTAAAAGCAAATAGTAAAAGTATGCTTTTACACATGGTCATTTTTTTTCTTTTCTATGTGTGTCTCTGATGGAGGATGGTGGTCACACACCATGTCCCTGGTTTTCTCTTATGATCTCCTTGTTGCTACTACTTCTCTGCCTCTGATTTGTTTGTATATGTCATTTATTTTGTTATTCTAATAAAATTTGTACATTATTACGTGTGGCCAGTCTTGAGACTTATTGGTGTTGCTATTTATGTGGATGTGTATACCTGCGGCCGATTCTTTTGGCCAGTGCAGATGAATTTTGGTGGTTACTTATGGGCCAATATAAGGTGCAGTGATCAGGAATGATCATGGCCCGCTCGTTCAGTTGCATTTACATAAAGCAGTCATCCCTTCTGTATGGATGAATGATCATTACTACCATCGTAGTACACTCCACAGAGTAGGTCGTTATGGAAGAGTGGCCATAAAAAAAGCCACTGCTTAAAGAAAAACATAAGAAATAACATTTGCATTTCATCATGTGACAAACTTTGAAAGACATGGAAGAAGGTTGTCTGGTCAGGTGAAAGCAAAATTGATCTGGTCACTAAGGGAAACGTTATGTATGGTACAAGTGCAAACCAAAATCACTGAAGAATAATTTTTACCCCCTAAAAATTAACTTTTAATGCATATATATTAAAAAATTCCCACAACAGTATAAATAAACAGACATAATATATCGTCCTTATTTATCATTGGCCTCAGCTAGTATGTAAACTGAAGGTAAGTAGAGATAATGTCCCTTATCCCACTTTTAACACTCACGGTTCTGTTGATACCAATATATTGGGATCAGGGCGTCACATCACTCATCTGGCTGGACATGTAGGTGCTGCATGGTCTTGATGTAGGTACAAAGTCCATAAATCCAGCCAAACCGCTTTTAGGCACTAAGGACACTGTCCCTAGATGGCTAATTTTCCCCTGCCTAAAAGCAGAGTAATCGCCCCGAATGGGGTGGCCCCACTTATCGGTGGCTCACCCTATATCTTAAACTTACCCTTCCTAAGTATATTTTCCAATGCTGAGTGCCTAATGATCAGAACAGGAGTCCCGACGCGTTTCCCCTTTTTTACTTCTAGTCGGTTTACAAACGCACAATGGCGATACAAATCAACAGCCAGTGGGTACTTACATCTAGCCCTAGATGAAGGGACAGGTTGTAGGTTTAAATAGCCTGCCTTGGCTCACTCGATAGTTGGCATCTGAGGGATGATCCTGCGCATGCGCCCGCTCAATACTGGCAAATGCCCTTAGTTCACAGACTATGCACTAGGACGCGCCACCCTAGCTTCCTGGAACTTTGTTTGAGCGCTTGCGCACCTGTGCATACTTGTTAAAGGCAGATGCCCATAGTTCACATATATAGATATTTAAATCTATCACCCGGGACAGGTGATGATGGGCATAAGTGAATAAATGACTCACTGCGTAAAAGCTGCATAAGGCCCCTTTCACAATCTGGATTCTGTCTCGCACCAATCCGCACGCAATCACAGTCAGTTTTGTCTGCGATTGCGTATGTTTGTTCAGTTTTTAACACTCGGGTGCGATGCGTATGAATGCATTTTTCATGCACATGATTAAAAATTGAATGTTTACAAACATCTCTTAGCAACCATCAGTGAATCACGCATTGCATCTGCACTTGCTTGCGGATGCAATGCAAATTTCATGCAGACCTATTCACTTCAATGGGGCCAGGGCTATATGAAAAACGCAGTATATAGAACATGCTGCGATTTTCACGCAACGGCGAACTGATGCGTGAAAAAATTCGCCAGTGAAAGTGAAAAGACCCATTGAAATGAATGGGTCAGGATTCAGTGTGAGTGCAATGCGTTCGCATCACACATTGCACACGCGCGGAAATCTCGCTCGTGTGAAAGAGGCCTAAAAGCTGCAGTGATGTGTACTTTACATAGCCCATCAGTAACCTAATTGATTAAAGATATTTCATTTGGCTGGCTATGTTAAATGTAGATAGGGATATCAGGATCATATCAATTGATATGCTGGAAAACAACTTCCAAGTTGCCCAGGTGAAAGTAAAAACAGCTTTCACTCCCGACTCGATTTCTTCTTATATAGTGGATATAATGCTGTGTATCATTTGGAATGCCAGCTTTCAAAGGTCAGAACCAATTTTTTTACATCTGCTACCAATCCCAAGATATGAGCAACTAAAGCAGCCCTCCCCTCTTCAGTCTGGTTTGTTTTGGGCCCTTGCATCAGCAGAGAAAGGGCACTTAGGAGCTGTTTTCCTGCAGAATAAAAGTGCTTTTCTGGACATGGAATACAGACACAAAGTGCACACAGGTATGTCTGGGATGTGTATGCAATCTTCTATGGGGCAGTGCTGTTAGTTATATTGGTGAAAAACAGGTAACAGACTCCCTTTAATATTTGTAAATGCACACAGAAACAAAGACCTACATTTTTGGAGACATGTCCTGTGATCTAACGAAACTAAAATTGAACTTTTTGGCCATAATGACCATTGTTATGTTTGGAGGAAAAAGGGAGAAGCTTGGAAGCCTAAGAACACCATCCCAACTGTGAAACACAGGGTGGCAGCATCATGTTATGGGGTTGTTTTGCTGCAGAAGGGACTGGTGCACTTTACAAAATAGATGGCATCATGAGGAAAGCAGATTATATGGAAATACTCAAGCAACATCTCAAGACATCAGCCAGGAAGTTGAATCTTGGGCGGAAATGGGTTTTCCAAATGAACAATGACCCAAAGCATACTGCCAAACTGGTTACAAACTGGCTTAAGGATACAAAACTCAATGTTTTGGAATGGTCATCACAAAGCCCTGATCTCAATCCTATTGAAAATTAATGGGCAAAGCTGAAAAGGCAGGTGCGAGCAAGGCGACCAACAAACCAGACTTAGTTACACCAGTTTTGTCAGGAGGAATGGGCCCAAATTCCGACCAACTATTGTGAGAAGCTTGTGGAAGGATATCTGAAACATTTGACCCAAGTCATACAGTTTAAGGGCAATGGTACCAAATAGTAATGGAATGTATGTAAACATTTGACTTTGCAGAAAGTAATAAAAATGCCTTAAAACATTCTCTCTCTCTCTCTCTCTCTCTCTCTCTCTCTCAAAAACAGGAAAGGTTTATTCTGATTTGATGTCAGATATTGAGAAAAACATGCATATGTGTCTTTTTATATAGTGTATGTAAACTTCTGGTTTCAACTGTAGATGGTGCCAACAGTGTTCTGTTGCTACTCCAACCAGCCCTATTGACAGTGGGGCTGCTGATCTTTCAAAGAACCTCAACGTTGGGCCATTCAGGCTTTGTGCTTCCTGAGGGCTGAATCTTTAAACAGACAGCTGCTAGCCACAGTTGCCTTTAATTGGTTTAGGACCCTGTACTTAGCTAAGAAGGGATTGCTGCCCAGTTGGGGGCCGTCAATTAGGACAGATCGTGCAAGTAGGTAGAGACCGTGGTGTGGATGGAATATAGGGCTGCACTGTTCCCTAGCCTTTCATGACAGCATACTTGCTCTCTGATTGTCACACATGAGGATCTTTCTTTTCCAGAAAAGTAGTGTAAAAATTAGTGCTTGCTCATCCAATCACCCTTCTGCGCCTAATTAGGCCACATATTGAGGCAGTGACCCAGATATTTACCAGCATCTGAATTACAGCGTTGGATAAGTTAAACAAAACATACCGCAAACACAAAAGAATCAATGAAGTTTACATTTTACACCGTCTCTATCCTGTCCATTATAAAGTAAAATATACAGAACGCATCACTAGCCATACCCGTTATACGCTGCAGGAACAGCATTAACAATTATCACTAGAAAGATATATCTAATATGTTTCTTATAGATGGAATTAAAATTTATCAGTAAGAAAATTTTTGTTCATCCTTGGTTTCAAACCTAGCCTGTGACAGGCTATCAGAGTGATCGCATGAACGATCACAGCATTCGGCAGCACTACCTTTCTCCTGCCCAGGTAACTTCAGCTGCTGTTTAAAAACTGTGTTGCAGACATAACCTGGGGTATTTATATAAAAAAAAATTAAAATGAAAAATAGTATGAAGTAGTTTTTTCAGGGCTGTGGAGTCGGCTAAGCTGAATTCTGACTCTGGTTCCTGCATCTTTTGACGCCAACTTCTTCATGAACGGCCAATAATAATAAGGCTATAATCCCCTCTTGTTCACTCTTGTTTTATTTATCATAATAATTTAGTAGTAACAAATTTACTTTAGTAAGATGATAACATCAGGTTTTTTCTTACTATCATGCAAGTAATCAGGCTACTTAGAGAGTTTCAAAATTCCTGACATTTTCTAAATTATTGTATGCAGGGGTGGATTAAGGATCCCATGGGCCCTGGGCAGTTTATAATGCATGGGCCCCTGCCCCGCCCCCACACGCATTTTGCCTCCTTAAAAAAAATGGTAAAAACACAGCATAAGGCCTTGCTGGGTAACCTATTTAACCCTATGCTGCATCAATAACTAATATAGCCTGAAGGCTATCTTTACATACAAGCAGGATAGGGTTAAAATGGTTACCCAGCAAGACCTTATGCTGTGTTTTTACCATATTGAGGCAGAAAAAGGCCTTGGTGAGTAACCTTTTTAACCCTGCTTGTATCTAAAGATAGCCCTTAGGCTATATTAGTTATTGATGCAGCATAGGGTTAGATAGGTTACCCAGCAAGGCCTTATGCTGCCTCAATATGGTAAAAACACAGCATAAGGCCTTGCTGGAAACATATAACCATATGCTGCTTAAATGATGCATGCAGAACTTTTCTGTCCGGTCTTTTTAACAGAATCTGTGACCCAAACGCAAATGTGAATGGATAGTATTAGACGTATAGCATCAGATGTCTGTTTAACACACAAATACAGAGCAAGAACCAAGATCACTACTTACACACAGCACCAAACCAAACCCATAAGTCAAATACATCACCAGAACCAAGTTCTCTACATAAATACAGCACCAGAACCAATATATTATATATATATAATATACTATATATCTGTACACAGTGCATCTATTATACCTTGTACCTCATATCAGTACACTGCTGTATATACTATATATCTATACACACTGCATCTACTATACTTTTATAATACATGAGGTATATACAGATATATAGTATATACAGCAGTGTACTGATATGTGAGGTATGAGGTATAATGTAGTGTGTACAGATATATAGTATATACAACAGTGTACTGATATGTCAGATACAGCGTGTATTAGATGTAGTGTGTACTGATGTGTGAGGTATAATGCAGTGTGTACAGAGATATAGTATATACAGCAGTGTACTGACATGGGAGGTGTGATGTATAAATTACACCTCGTATCTCACATGAGTACACTGCTTTGTATACTATATACCTGTACACACTGCATGTGTTATACCTCGTACCTCACATGAGTACACTGCTGTATATACCATATATCTGTACACACTACATTATACCCCATACCTCACATATCAGTACACTGCTGCATATACTATATATCTGTACACACTGACAGGTATAAGGTATAAATGACAGCTTTTACCTCACATACCAGTACACTGCTGTTTATACTATATACGTTTACCCACTGCATCTATTATACCTTGTACCTGACGTATCAGTACTCTGTGTGTATACTATGTCTCAGGTGTGAGGTATAAAAGATGTAGTGTGCACAGATATATGTGGACAGTCACATATTAGGGTCACTGTGAGGTACGTGAGGTATTGGGGGTTGTAGTTAAAGGGGTTCTGTAAAACTGATGATCTATCCTCTGGATATATGTGGACGGTCATGTCATATTATGGTTACTGTGAGGTACGTGAGGTATTGGGGGTTGTAGTTAAGGTTCCAGTCAGTTTTAGGGATAGGATTAGCATTAGTGTTAGTATATTAGGGCCAGTATTGGTGTTAGGGGCCAGTATTGGGGTTAGGGGCCAGTATTGGTGTTAGGGGCTAGTATTAGCATAAAGCTACATTTAGACGACCGAAAGTGTTTAGCAGTCTACAAATTGTGGATCTGCAAAACACATTTTGCAGAACGCACAGTGCCAGCCCTATATAGAAATGCCTATTTTTGCGGACAAGAATACGACATATGCTTTATATTTTTTGTGGGGCCACAGAACGGAACTACGGATGTGGACAGTACATGGTGTGTGTGTGTGTCTGCATCTTTTGCGACCCCATTGAATTGAATGGGTCTGCACTCATTCCGCAAAATTGTGGAACGGATGCAGACCCAGAAATATGGTTGTCTGAATGCACCCTTAGGGCCAGTATTGGGGTTAGAGGCAACATTAGGGTACATTCACATGATCGTATTTCTATTAACTTCAATGGGGCTGCAAATCCGTAGTTCCGCTCCACAGCCCTGCAAAAAAAATGGAGCATACCCTATTCTTGACCGCAATTGCAGACAAGAACAGGCATTTTTATCTTAGGGCTGGGCATGTGCGTTTCACAAAATGTGGAACGCACATAGCCAGTATCCGTGTTTTGTGGAGCCGCAATTGTGGATCAGTACAGTACATTAGGGTTAGCGGTCAATATTAGGGTTAGGGACAGTATTAGAATTCAGTATTAGGGTTAGGGGGTCCAGGGTTAGAGGTCGGTACCAGGGTAGGGGTCAGTACTAGGGTTAGGGATAGGACAGGGCCAGTATAAGGGGGGGGGGGAGACAGGGCCAGTATTTGTGGTCGATACTAGGGGGTCAGGGGCCAGTATCAGGGTTAGGGGTCCAAGGTTAGAGGTCAGTAACAGAGTAGGGGTCAGGGGCCAGTACTAGGGTTAGGGGTCAGGCAGGGCCAGTATTAGGGAAAAAGCTGACAATGGTCAAACTATTAATTCTACTGTCAGCTCAGTTGTCAGAAGTCCACTACTGGGCCTCACGAGTCCTACAGCGATGTTTCAGTGTGGCCTGTCCCTAGAAATAGAGGTTCTGTCCCTCCCAGCTGCATTGATTGCTATGACTTTGCCAGTTTATACTCACTTGTCGTCCTGCGCGGTCCCACGATGCAGAACCAGACCCAGCCTGACTTCTGGCGGGTCTGTTCCTGACTGGAACGTCGCAGGCAGGCGGTGCCGCCCACGTGACGTCACATCAGTGCACGTGCGCCAGCCACCAGAGCCAGGAGCATGGGCTCATTGCCTCTTCTTTCATCCTAGATGGCGCCGCCTCACCTCGCCCCTCAGGTGCGCCCCTGCCTCAGGGAAATTAAAAAAAAAAAAAAAAAAGGAAGGACTCCTAATGTGATTATAATGGGGGGCAATCCGGCCTGTGCCCCCCCAAGGAGGCTGGGCCCCGGGCGGTTGCCCAGATTGCCCTCATTATAATCCGCCTATGCTTGTATGTAAATATGCAATGCACTATGTGTTTAAGAAATGGAAAACACTGTTATAAATGTAATAATTTTAAGAAATCTATGAATTTGTCCTCAGAAATAGTTAAAAACGCTCCATATGTATGTCCTGGAAATACAGAGAATGATGTGCAATTCCAAATGTGAATAAAATAACACTTTTATAGTGTAGCTGCTATATTTAGTGTTTGCCATAAAAGGGTTGTCTGAAAATAAGTAACTTTTCACAGGTGCCTGCAGCCTGCCTCCACTATGGAAAGATTCATACTTACCTGCTTCCTGGCTCCCATGTATATTCCGTTTCAATGCTTGTTTACTTCCTCTCCAGCATATGCATGATCATCTGCTTCACTGCCACCAATGGCTGGATTCAGAGAGACATTATTGATAAAGTCAGTTGTTGGCTGCAGCAGAGCAGATGATCATGCCCATGCCAGGCACAAGTTAATCAAGCCATGGACTGGAAGAAGGACACAAGGTATCAGCCAGTGGCGTACTAAGGTGGGGGGGGGGGGCGGTGCCAGAAGCAATGAGCGCTTCCATCAATAGAGATGGAAGCGCTCATTGCTGGAGTCCTGTCACTCACCTCCCCGCGCTCCTCCTCTCCCTCAGGCCTGCAGCGCTTTGAATGGTGAAGCAGAGAGACTTGTGTGGGTGGAGCCTGCAGCCCGGAAATCTGCATAAGCTCCACCCACACATTGCTGCACAGCGATCTGTGCCTGCAGAGAAGAGAGGACTTCAGGAACGGGACAAGGTGAGTAGCTGCTGTGTTTTGTTTTTTTTTAATACAGAGGGGGCATTACTACTCTGGAGGGGGCACAGGGGCCATTACTACTCTGGAGGGGGCACAGAGACAGAGGGCATTACTACAATGAAGGGGGCACAGAGACAGAGGGCATTACTACAATGAAGGGGGCACAGATGGCATTATTACTGTGAAGCGAGCACAGTGGGCATTATTACTATAAAGGGGGCACAATGAGGATTATTACTGTGAAGGGGGCACAATGGGGATTATTACTGTGGAGGGGCACAAAGAGGGCATTACAAGTGTGAGGGGGCACAATGTGGGCATAACTACTGTGAGGGCACAATGTGGGTATAACTACTGTGAGGGGGCACACATCTGTACAAAATTATCGTGAAGTTTGTACAATGAAGGGAATACTACTGTGAGGAGGGTACAATTTTTTTAATGTATTGGGGGAGGGGGGGATGCCAGAGAAAGGTCCCGTCCCGGGTGCGCAACAATGAGAGGTGGGAACTGAGTTTATATCACCACTAGAAGACAGTCCTTATCACTGTTTATAGGGACAGGAGAGAACACAGGAGAGGGGAGAACTGATTATCCATCACCACTAGAACACCCTGCTTATCACTGTTTATAGTATAAGGACAAGAGAGAACACAGGGGAGGGGAGAACTGATTTTCTATCACCACTAGAACACCCGGCTTGTCACTGTTTATAGTATAAGGGACAGAAGAGAACACAGGAGAGGGGAGAACTGATTTTCTATCACCACTAGAAAACCCTGCTTATTGCCTCTATTGGTAGGGATCCTAGGTGTTTGACCCCCATCGATCAGATGCTGATGACCGATCCAGAGGATCGGTCATCATTTAGAAATAGCCAGATAACCTCTTTAAATGGGTTTTCCGGGATTTAACTACTGATGACCTATCCTCAGCCTAGGTCATCAGTATCTGATAGGTGGGGGTCTGACACCCAGAACCCCCACCGATCAGCTGTTTGAGATGGTACCGGCACACAGGGAGCGCTGGTACCTTCTCGCAGCTCACCAAGCATAGCGCCATACATTGTACAGCGGCTGTGCTTGGTGTTGCGCTCAGCCCCATTCACTTGAATGGGGCTGAACCGCTCCTAGGCCACGTGACTGATGAACGTGACGTCACTGGCCTAGGAAAAGCTAAGAGAAGGCAGCGGCGCTCACGGGAACAACGGTGCCTTCTTAAACAACTGATCGACGGGGGTCCCGAGTGTTGGACCCCTACCGATCAGATACTGATGACCTATCCTGAGGATAGGTCATCAGTAGTTAAATCCCAGAAAACGCCTTTAATCAGCTTCATGAGGTAGTTTCCTGGAATGGTTTTCAATAAACAGGTGTGCATTGTCAAGAGTTAATTTGTGGAATTTCTTGTCTTCATAATGTGTTTGGGACCATAAGTTGTGTTGTGCAGAGGTAGATTTGCTACACAGTTCCATACAGTGTTCAGCCCTTTTCTACTATTGTTTTAATCCACATAAGGGCAAGAACCACTCAACTAAATAGAGATAAAAGGACCAATCCATCATTACCTTAAGACACACAGGTCTGTCAGAAAATTTCCAGAGATTTGAAGGTGTCCTTAAGTGCAGTCATGAAAACTATCAAACTATGATAAAATTGGATCTCATGAGGATGGCCCCAGGAAAGGAAGATCAACAGTTACCAGACACATCTCAACATAACTGTTAAGAGGAGACTATGAGGATCAGACAGTTATGGTTAAAATGCTGCAAAGAAGCCACTACTAAGGAACAAGAAGGAATGGACATTAGTCCAGTGGAAATCTGTACTCTGTTCTAAGGAGTCAAAATTTTAGATTTTCCGTTCCAACTGCCTTGTCTTTGTGAGATGCATAAAAGGTACAAGTACATCTCAATAAATTAGAATATCAAAGTTTTTTTTCTTCAGTAATTAAATTCAAAAAGTGAAACGCATATATTATATAGAGTCATTACAAACAGAGTGAACTTTTTCAACTGTTTATTTATGTTAATGTTAATGATTATGGCTTACAGCCAAGGAAAACCCAAAATTCATTATCTCAGAACATTAGAATAATTAACCCAAAACACCTGCAAAGGCTTCCTAAGCCTTTAAAAAGGTCCCTTAGTCTGGTTCAGTAGGCTACACAATCATGGGGAAGACTCCTGACTTGACAGATGTCCAGAAGGCTGTCATTGACGTACTCTATAAGGAGGGTAAGCCACAAATGGTCATTGCTAAAGAAGCTGGCTGTTCAGAGTGCTGTATCAAAGCATATTAATGGAAAGTTGAGTGGAAGGAAAAAGGGTGGTAGAAAAAGGTGCACAAGCAACAGGGAGAACCACAGCTTTGATAGGATTGTTAAGAAAAGGCCTTTCCTAAATTTGGGGGAGATTCACAAGGAGTGGACTGCTGCTGGAGTCAGTGCTTCAAGAGCCACCACACACAGACGTATCCAGGACATGGGCTACAAGTGTCGCATTCCATGTGTCAAGCCACTCAAGACCAATAGACAATGCCACAAGCGTCTTACCTGGGCCAAGGAGAAAAAGAACTGGACTGTTGCTCAGTGGTCAAAGGTGTTGTTCTCATAAGAAAGTAAATTTTGCATTTAATTTGGAAATCAAGGTCCCAGAGTCTGGAGGAAGAGTGGAGAGGCACTCAACCCAAGCTGCTTGAGGTCTAGTGTGAAGTTTCCACAGTCGGTGATGGTTTGGGGAGCCATGTCATCTGCTGGTGTAGGTCCACTGTGATTTATCAAGACCATACCGTCTACCAGGAAATTTTAGAGCACTTCATGATTCCCTCTGCCGACAAGCTTTTTGGAGATGGAATTTTTATTTTCCAGCAGGACTTGGCACCTGTCCACACTGCAAAAAGTACCAATACCTGGTTTAATAACCGCAATATCACTGTGCTTGATTGGCCAGCAAACTCGCCTGACCTTAACCCAATAGAGAATCTACGGGGTATTGTCAAGAGGAAGATGAGAGACATCAGACCCAACAATGCAGATGAGCTGAAGGCTGCTATCAAAGCAACCTGGGAATCCATAACACCTCTGCAGTGCCACAGGCTAATCACCTCCATGCCAGGCCGCATTGATGCAGTCATTCATGCAAAAGGAGCCCCAACCAAGTATTGAGCGCATTTACTGTACATACTTCTCATTTGACCAACATTTCTGTGTTTAAAATTTTTTACAGTTGGTCTAATATAATATTCTAATTTTCTGGGATATTGAATTTTGGGTTTTCCTTGGCTATAAGCCATAATCATCGACATTAACAGAAATAAACACTTGAAAAAGTTCACTCTATTTGTAATGACTCTATATAATATGTGTTTCACTTTTTGAATTGAATTACTGAAAAAAACAACTTTTTGATGATATTCTAATTATTGAGATGCACTTGTAAGTGGATGATTCCTAAATGAGTGGTTCCCACTTCAAAGCATGGAAGAAGTGTGATAGTGTAAGGGTGCTTTGCAG
Source organism: Rhinella marina (assembly GCA_900303285.1). Lineage (NCBI taxonomy): Eukaryota > Metazoa > Chordata > Amphibia > Anura > Bufonidae > Rhinella > Rhinella marina. Next base: position 28,074 of record ONZH01010086.1, on the reverse strand, counting down.
GTGACACTGTTGGTGATTTTTTTCAAGGCTCCAGCATGGCTAGCACAGCGCTCTGCATTGACATGCCATTCCATCTGGTTTGCACTTAGTGGGGCCATCATTTGTTGTTCAACAGGAAAATGACCAAAACACCTCAAAGCTATATGAGGAATTTTTGACCAAGAAGAAGAGTGATGTAGTGCTGTGTCAAATACTATAGCCTCCACAATCACCTGACCTTAATCCAAATTAGATGGTTTGGGATGAGTTGGATCACAGTGTGAAAGGAAAGCAAGCCAACCAGTGCGCTTTCATTCAAGACTGGTGACTGCCTCATGAAGCTAATTGAGAGAAAGCCAAAATTGTTCAAAGCTGTCATCAGAACAAAAGACTTTGAATAATCTAAAATATAAAACTGGCCTGTTTATAGAGAAATATATAGAAAACACATGGAATGAAAAGGTGTGTCCAAACGTTTGGCTGGTAGTGTTATATATATATATATATATATATATATATATATATATATATATTGTAAGGGATCGTACACGCTCAGGGGGTCACATCACACAATTTCTTCATAAATGCGAGGTTTTCCAGGTCCAACTCTATTTTATTGGTACCAGCACTTAAGACAAAACAAATCATAAACCAAAATACCTGCCCGGCTAGGCTCTGGCTAGACATAGGTTTCCCTATCTCACCTTTAATAAGACGCTGTTCACAAGCAGCTTTTGTTGCGGCTTCCCTCAGCCGTCTGGGTCAGCCGCTTCCGGGCCGTGACCTCCACACAAATTCAGAGTCTCGGGAGAGAACCGGCTATACGTAGCCTGTGGTCCCCTTCAGCCCACCTGGCTGAGACCACACCAAGCCTCACTGGCTTCACCCTCTCTCAGGGTCAGTGCCTCTCCCCAGACTGACACACTGGAGGATTACTTATCCCTCCCAGATTACACCAGCTGGCCTCACCTGGGATCTCCTCAGGCCAGAGAAAAGACATACCCTGGAATTGGGTGGGTTGGAAAGGTCCCACTGCCGACCTACCTTCCCAACCCAAATAAAATCCAGCCCAGCTATTACTATCAAAATAGCTCCAGCAACTAAGTTTGCTGAAGCCAGCACCGTCTACCTGGATTTTATTCATCTCACCCAGTTGAGGAACCTGAGTGAGATACACACCCCTTCCAGCTTTCCAGTACACATCACCACAATATATATATTATATAGTAGATAATGCATTTAGAAAGTCTTCAGACCCTTTCACTTTTTCAGATTTTATGTTGCAACCTTGTGCTAAAAAGCACAAAAAAGTCTTGTTTTCCCCATCAATATACACTCAGTACTCCATAATGAGAAATCGAAAACAGAATTTATTGAAAAAGAAAAACAAACATTTAGCATGGACATAAGTATTCAGACCCTTTGCTATGACACTTGAATTTTAGCTCTGTGGGCCTCCCATTTCCCTTGTTCATCTTTCAGATGTTTCTATAACTTGATTGGAGTCCACCTGCGGTAAATTCAGTTTATTGGACATGTTTTGGAAAGACACACCCCTGTCTATATAAAGTCTTACAGCTGACAATGAATATCATAGCAAAAAAAAAAGACGAAGAGGAAAGAATAGTCTGTAGAGCTCAGAGACAGTATTTTATAGAGACACAGAGGTGGAGAAAGGTACAAAAACGTTTCTGCTGCACTGAAATTTCCCAAGAGCACAGTGACCTCCATAATTCCTAAATGGAAGATGTTTGGAACAACAAGGACAATTCCTAGAGCTGACCACCCAACCAAATAATAATAATCTTATACGGTATAGCACATATTCCACAGAGCTTTACAGTTCAGGGGTTCATGTACAAACAATAATAAATAACATAGCAACAGACAAGTCAATGATAACAAAAGGAGTGAGGACCCTGCTTGCAAGAGCTTACAATCTATGAGGAAATAGGGGTGACACAAAAGGTAAGAGTTTTTTTCTACAATGGTCCAGCCATCTTGGGGAAATAGGGGAGCAGGTATAAAGCTGCAATAGAGCCAGTCACCAGCCGATATATGAAGTACTTCTGGGTGCATGGGTGCAGTGGAGGATCAGGTTCAGGAAATGATAAATGGGCTATATATGGAGAGGAGTTAAATCAGAGGATATGATAGGGCACCCTAAAAAGAGTGTCAGTGTATATTGTGATTCAACACAGTTTCTTGGGGTAGAGCATCCCAGAGAACTGGTGTAGCTCAGTAGAAATCTTGGAGCTGGGAGTGAGAGGTTCAGATTATGGCGGATGTCAGTTGTAAATCATTTACAGAGCAAAGAGCACAGGAACGATAGTAGACAGAGATGAGGGAGGAGATGTAGGGGTTGTAGCACTGTGGAGAGCTTTGTGGGTGAGAACGAGCAGTTTAAATTGGATTCTATACTGTATAAGAAACCAGTGCAATGACTGGCGCAGGGTGGAGGCATCGGCATGTCGGTTGGACATATACAGTTGAAACCAGAAGTTTACATACACTATATAAAAAGACACATATTCATGTTTTTCTCAATATCTGACATTAAATCAGAATAAACCTTTCCTGTTTTTGGTCAATTAGGATTACCATAATTATTATTATTTGCTAAATGCCAGAATAATGAGAGAGAGAGAAAGAGAGAATGTTTTAAGGCGTTTTTATTACTTTCTGCATACAAAGTTTGCATACATTAAGATTACTAGCACATGTTCTATTTCTTTGCAGAACGGACATATGGAAACGGAATACACACGGAATAACTTCCGTTTTTTTTTTTTTTTTTTTTGCAGACCCTTTGAAATGAATGGTTCCACATACAGTTCACAAAAAACAGAACGGACGTGTGCATGAGCCCTTAAAGGGGAGTGGTGCTATGGAGGTCACTGTTAACCCCTTTGCTACCAGCGCTGTACACGTACAATGTGGGGTCTTTAAACATGGCTCCTGCTCGCGCATCCAGTGGGCGCCATAGTTGACGGTTGCTGTTTCAAAAAGCATAATGCCATGCCTAATATCGGCAATAATGCCGATCGCAGATATTACAGCCTTTAGATGTGGTGATCGAGGTGCCGGTCACTATTTCCAATACGCTGGATCTCTCTGAAGAGACCCAGCATATTAGAGCTGCAGTTCCTGTGTTGGCCAGCAGGTGGCAGGCCAACATAGGAGATCCGCAATTAGAGAATTACTATACTCTTTATAGGGGTATAGTAATATTCTCTAAAAACAACAAAAAACAAAGTAGTGGACATTGTAGCCTCCTAGAGGGGCTACACACAAAAAAAAGTTAAAGTTAAAAGAAAATGTAAAAAATATAAAGCAAAAAAAATAAATTTTAATCACCCCTTTTCTTTAGAATAAAAAACATGCATAATAGAAAAAATATAAACATCATGTTCATCACTGCATCTGAAAACACCCGCTCTATTAAAATATAGAAATATTTTCCCAATACGGTAAATGGTGTAACAGTTTCAAAATGGCCAATTCATCATCATCATCGCTTCTCTTATCCAAAAAAATTTAATAAAATGTGATCAAAAAGACACACACTCCAAAATGGTATCATTAAATACTACAGATCATCCCGCAAAAATGAATAGGGAACGCCATAGGGACAAAACCCGTAAAACTGGAGGAATTGCATTTTTTTTTCCAATTTCACCCCATTTGGAATTTTTTTTCCAGCTTCACACTACATTGTATACAACTTGTCACTGCACAAACAAGCCCCCATATGTGAATGGATCCAGGAGAACATGGAAGAAAAATGAAAATGAAAAACACCACTGGTATCCCAAGGGTTAAAGGCTATGTACACCTTCAGAGGCAATTTTTTTGATTGCATTTTAAACTTTTTGGGCTCAAAGTCATATTTTCAATTGGCCTTTATTAAGAATATTGAGCTGTTCTGTCACAAACGGTTAACTATGGATGAAGGGGTATGGAAGAATACCCTAACATCCAGCAAAATGTAATTGCTGATTGCTAGAGCACTGATGTGCGATCTTTCCATATTCTACTGTATCGCCATCCTGTAATACTGCAATACTTAGGGCACAGGAGCAGATGGCTCCCTGTCCCACTGTTCATCCTGATAGGCCACTAGGCTTGAAGCCTATGAGAGGGTAGTGTAATTACGTCAGTCGGAAGAGGCCGGTGTCCTGCCTTGTTATGCAGATGTCATGGAACGGGATCAGGTAAGTATTTGTTTTTATTTTTTTTTTTTAACCTTACCACTTTGGTGGCGCATATTACTGTGGGCAACATTAGGGGCCATTATTACTACTGGGTACACTTTGAGGAACAATTTTGCTACTGGAGGCACCATGGCGGGTATTATTAATATTGAGTACATTATGGAGGGCACTACTACTAAGGGGAGCATTAGTACACTTGGGTGAACTGTAGAGGATTGCAATTACTAGTGAGGGTACTTTTGAGAGCACTATTACTATGGGGGTGCCTTAGCACAACCTCAGATTGACACAATTTTTGTGGGTCTGTTACTGTTAGGGGCACTATTTGAATGGTTGCAATTATTTTTGATGGCACTGTAGGGCAGTAATCAAAGAGACATTATCTGTCTGGTATTACCATTGTCAGGGGGTCTTTTTGTTTCAGTTTGCTCTTTGATGCTTTAGATTCTCATAAAATGGTTTGCTTTCAAGTAATGTGACCTTTTCACCATTATTCCAGCAGTGGGAAATAACTTACAATAATTGCAAACATATTACTTGTTTGTTTTCTAACCGCACGATGGGTCATTGGCTTTAATAAAAATGCAGTTCATATTGCAGAACAATAATTTCCTTAACTGGGCACATTCGTTACAGCAAAGTAATAATATAAGCGAATATTAAAAATGTTTCCGTTTTGGAGAAAATGTCTCTTGCCACTTACAAGAGGCATCTTCTATTCTTCCGCCCGAAACGATCACTCACAATTCACTGCTATAAAATAAGGCAAGGGCTAACAAAAATTTGGCCAGGGTATGAGGTACATACTGTATGTACAAACCTGTGTAGGTGGCACAGGGGAGTCTCAGTTTAGAAAACTGCACCAACACAGTTCGATGCAGCAACAATAAAAGGGTTATTCGGGTTTCATGATGTTCATGACCTGTCCTCAGAATAATGCCTCATTCACACATCAGTGTTTGGTCAGTGATTTTCATCAGTGATTGTGAGCCAAAACCAGGATTGGAGCCTCCACAGACATCAGGTGTAAGGGAAAGATCTGCACCTGTTCTGTGTTTAGACCTGTGCCTGGTTTTGGCTCAAAATCACTGATGGAAATCACTGACCGAACACTGACTGTGTGAATGAGGGAATGAGGCATTAGTCAGCAGAGGCTTGACTCCCGGCATCCCCACCCAACAACTGTTTGAAATGGTTCTGTGTTGCATGGCCTTCATTGTTTACCTGCACACATCTCCATTGTAGCAGTAATTACACCTTTTCGTCCCATTCACTTCAATGGGGGAGAGGAAGCAGTAATTGCCGTCACTGCAATGTAGATAGCTTGCAAGTAAACATAGAGAACACAGTGCTCATATGAGTTCTCTGGCCCTTTCAAACAGGTGATTGACAGAGGTGCCAGGTGTTGGACCAGCAATCTGATATTGTTAACTTGTCCTTGAATATGCCATCAATATTATAAAACCAGGATACCAATGGGTTGCTTCACTTCAGAAAATTGCATTTATCATGGAGACAAAGTTGAAACAAGGTACTTAATAATATATTGTGTTTGTACATATTTCCGCCTTTGCTGGCTTGATTCATTTTTTTTTCATCACATTTATAAACTTCTTGTAATAAAGGTTATGACCACTCTAAAGTCCAGCACAGGTGACTGTGCTTGCACATTATAGTTTAAGGCGCCAGCCTCTCTAGTGTCCGGGACCGAGGGAGTGTGCGTAGGACGGTGCTTTTTTCTTATAGTGTGCAAGCACAACCACTAGTGTTGGATTACAGGGTGGTTGTAACCCCTGGATACGAGCAGTGTATAATGTGATCAGGCCAGGAAAAGAGGCAATATGGACAATCACAGTACATTAGTGTCTTGTATTAACTTTGTCTACATGATAAATTCCATTTGCTGAATTGAGACAACCCCTTTAAATGTCACACAGCCCAACTTTCAGTGGCTGCAATGCTTTCCTGATTCAGGGGTATGTGTCTGTATGGTGACTTATTGCAGAGTCTCTCTAAGACCTGCTGAAAGTCATGATGATGTTGCAAATTCTCTGTAAGAACTACTTGTAGTTTGTACTATCACCTTGAACCTCGTCTACTGCATCAGTCTAAGTGCTGCTTGCCATGGATTTTGGGTGGCCATAATGCTTCCCTGTAGCACCAGTTCTCAGCATCTTCAAGATATTCACTGAGGCTGTGGCTTAGGGCCCTTTCACACGACCATATTATTGCGGCTCCGCAAAAATGCGGACCCGCAATGCTACGGGTGCCGCCCGGCGTGTGTTCCGCAACGCTGCTATCAATGCAATTTAGGATAAGTCCCAAATTGGACTTAATACTCAGTTGTCTGTGGTGTTAAAATTATGTTAAATTTCCCCCTTCATGGTAAGAGGGTGCGGCCGCAGCACAAGAAATGCACGTCCAGTCTCATTGCTGATCATGCATATCTCTCCTGGTTACACCCAGGGAGCTAATTTTATTAGAAATACATGATGGTGTAATCACACCCCCCTTTGTCATCAATTTTAATATATCCAATCACAATCATACAAGTATACATGTAACATCAAATCAAGTCAAAAGAATGATGGTAGCCGCCCAATGCGAATGAGGACACGTACACATTACTTCATCTATCTGGGAAATTCCATCATATTAACTTCTGCTAAGTTCCGCTTTTCCTATAGACATATCAAGTGATTATGAGTCATTTTTATTTTAAGCATACGTGACATCTAATGGAGATTAGAGATTATAAGATATAAGAGATATGGATATAAGGAGATGGAGACCACCTGATAATGAAATACAACCCTAGCACAATTGTGTTCAGCAACTAACTAAATTTCTTTAACACTGCGGAACACACGGCCGGGCGCCCCATTGAAAATGCCTATACATGTCCGCTCTTGCGGACAAGTATAGGACGTGTTTTTTATTTTTTTTGTGGGAGAACTTCCGTGAGAAAAGGAAGCGGAATGCAGACGGTGTGCATTACGCATTTTTTTTCTCCTATGGAAAGTGAATGGGTCCGCATCAAAATTGCAGATAAGATGCGGAAATGGAAATACGGTCGTGTAAATGGGCCCTTATAATAACACTACTCATCACAGGAGTGAAGCAGTTATAGGCATACGTCCAACAAGGCTACTGAACACTCCAAAGGCAAGAAGGACATCTCCTATTATAAGTTAGCCACTGGCTGTCTGGGGCTGTATCTTATCCCAGCACCATATACAGGAAAGGACAAAGACAATATTCATTTTCTAACATTCAGAGAACCACCATGCTTTACATGGTGTAATATATAAGATTTACAGTATGACTACAATACATCATGGATTGTATATAGTGTAAAATCCTTATACTGTATTTAGCATTGCAAAAAAACATAGTGCAGGCATTACTCAATAAGCTGCAACAAATAGTATGTACTCTGGACCTGTAAGGCCAAAAGAAATGCACAAACACAATTCACACAATATAATACAAATGATAACATTGACAAAGAAAACGGGCTATGACTGGAGCGCCGAGAGCACAAATGTATCTGGTACCTTCAGGACAAATTGGACAAACAAGTACAAAGGTGCACTGATGGCTTTCCAAGCACACCAGTATAGACAAGACAATAATATTATTTATAGTATAATTGGTTTTATTAAAACTCGTAACTGAGCAGTCATGTAGAGCAGTAGATAATATTGGTTAATATATTTAGTGTATTTGTTGACCTACTTTGGTTGTTGTGTAAACTGCACATAAAAAGTGTTAAGTATACAATAAAAATAACATTTCTCAAAGCAGATTCTAACTTCCCACATCCAGAAAGTTTTTCAGACCTTCTCATCCTTGTGGTGACTGATATACCAGGAAAAATCAGATCCGTCACCAAGCCAACAGAATATCTTTCCCATCAGGTCCCATCAGAATTGGCTTATGATTTGGTAGCCAATTCCATTCACATCATCTCTGTTTTGTATCCACTCCAGTTTTTTTTTTTTTTTTTTGGCATTAGCAATACTGTTGGATTACTGACTAAATGCTGACAGAGTGAAGGTGGATGCTCCACAGACAGGATCCGTTTTTTGGGGGCTATTGTTCTGACGGATCAGAGGAAGGGCAAAATAGTCAGTGACGGCAACACAAACTTACTGCTGACACCCACTCCACTCTGTCGAGGGGGCTCTACTTGTAGAACAGGCTCTGTAGAAATCTATGTGGAATCAGTAAATTGGTCTAAAAGGAGTGCACTCTTTCACGCTATAGCTAACATTGACCTGTAAGTCTGAGTTCACACTTGAGTTATTTTGTCAGTTTTGGCCCCGTAACTGCCCAAATACGTTATAAGTGTGCAGTGTTTCTAAGAGCAACTCCTGTCATCTGCATTTCATACTGACTCACAGTATTGTTTCACTACCACAGCAGACTCCCTATGCGTGTTAATGCAAGGCATCGTGTTCTACATCACTATATAGGCTCTGCAGCCAGAAATAAGCTGTTTTTTAACACGATTCGCCACTAATTCGGATCTAATGGTTTTGGAAAATTTGGCGAACCGACCTAATCGAATTTTGGAAAAATTCGCTCATCTCGAAATGCAACCATTTAATATGGCATAAAATGTAGTGGGAAACGGAAAATTTGAAGATTAAAAAAAAAAGATAAAAAGAAAAAAATTCTACCACAGTTGTCACGTACCGGGGACCAGACCAGCCCACTGCGTCATGTCACAAGGGTTGCCCAAGCCCTTCAGGCCGATTCACCCTACGCCCTTACACGCTGCTACGCCCTGTGCCAGGTCGTAACTCGAGCATAAATTGCCACCTGAAGCCTGCAAGCACACCCACGCAATAACAATGAACTTTTGCCGCCACCACCTGTCTGTTACAAGTTCGACAGGACACCCCTGAGTGGTCCACTCACCAGCAGACACACAAATGGTAATAAGCCTCACGAAAAAACAACATCCAGACTCAGACTGCACATACACTCTTCATGGAGCTAACAGGTTCTTAAGGTTACAAGACAAACCATCAAACTTTTAGGTTTAATGTGTGGAAAATGGACAGCACTTGGTTACAAAAAATTATTAACAAGAGACATACATAAATGGCAAACAATTGTAAAATAAAAAGGAGAAAACATAGAAAGTTCTGATACTTAGCAGATGCTGTGTAAAAGTCCATCCTCCCAGGAGATTTGGGCAGAATAATGGTGCACAAACCAATTTGATTGTATCTCCCACTTTGTGACACTCAAATATCGCAGGGATTATATTGTTATATTTTCCTCAAGGGGAAGGCTTGAGGGCATTCTCCCCCACACCCCTGACTCAGCCCCTCTGGGCTGAGCTTCATTACACATGCACAGCCTGCCCCCTGGCCATCTAGGGAACATGTGTGAAAATATCCAAAAGATATTTTCCCAGTTGCCCTGGTGAAGATACAGGCCCCAGCCCTTCTTCATAATTCATATCTCACAGTTCCGAGTCCTAGCATATCAAACGAGACACGTCCAGGACGCTCGGAAGGTGAGATTTTTCTTTTAAGAAGATGAAGGCCAGCTGATACTCCATGTTTGGTGTCCATGCGATGCCCCCATCATACCAGAGTTGATGATCTGGATTCTGGAGATATCCGCCCCCCTCCTGAACAAGTTATGAAAGACTAAAATTATTCTTCATTCTCTGGTTAGGATTTCCCCCCTGCTGACAACGGGTCAGAGAGTATGCTGTCCTCTTACTGAAGCGTGATCCACAAATGGGCCCATCCTCGTTAGCACCTTGGTGCTAACTACCTCCCATGGAGCAGTTTGACTATTTCCCATGACCAAAGCAGACATCTCGGCTCTCTTTAAATCAATTACCCCCAACATGGCTGCTGGCCTTGTAATACGCAGATACAAATACATAAATACACACTGTATATGTGGGTAAGTCACACCGGAATATGTTACACTACAACATATAACCATAAAACATATAATATCACTGCAAACATTCTAATAACTAAGGATAATCTGATGATTGCAAATTGGGTCAGATTGGGGACCTAACAAAAAGGTAAAACGATATTTTTTTTAAGTTTTGAAAATAAAAAATATAAAAATTCAAATTGCCTTTCCCCAAAATAAAAATAAACAATTTTAAAAAATAACATCATGGGCATCTCAAAATGCCCGTGCTGTTAAAATATTAAAAAATCCCATACAGCAAATGATGTAATGAAAAAAAATAAACGCAGTCAGGTCACAGAGTAGCATGGGCCGAGAGAAGCCCAGGGAGTGTGACTGCAGGAGAGAATGCTGGACCTGTAGAGTAGTGGTGGAGTAGGAGAGGTAAGTGAAGTCTAACCTGGAGGTCTGATCTGAGGTCTAACATGAAGGTCTGATTCGATCTGATCTGAGTTCTGATATGGGTGGTCTAACATGGAGGTCTAATGGGGGTCTGATCTGAGATTTGATATGGGGGTCTGATCTGAGATTTGATATGGGGGTCTGATTTGAGGTCTGATATGGGGGGATGGGGGCAGGGGGCTAGGAGCACCCTTGCCACAAAGCGCTGAGGTAAGGGGGACCCAAGCTGAACTCTTGCACCAGGTCCTATGAGCCTTTAGCTATGCCCCTGCTGGTATATCTTAAAGGCTATGTACACCTTCGGAGGCAATTTTTTTATGATTGCATGTTACTCATGTTTGACTAAAAATCATTTTTCATCATATTGAGCTGTTCTGTCACAAAGGGTTAACTGACTTTCTAGTTGTGTGACTAGAACTACTAACTAGAACTACGAACTAAACTACTGAGAGGTCATAATCAGTAAGATAAGAACTGAACTATAATGAATGTTTAGAATGTCAGAGAGCAGAAAATCCAAAGGGTGCTATTAGAACATGTCAGCTTTTACAGAAAAAAAGGACGCCATATTTTTAATAAAGACCAATTAAAAAATAAATTTAGCACAAAATGAGTACAATGCAATAATAAAAAAAATGCCCCCAAAAGTGTACATAGCTTTTAACATATTCAAAGATTGCTTTACTCTTCACTGGATCTCACATGCTTCTCAAATTCCAGGGAATAAGTTATTTTCTTTTTTAGCCATTGTAAAGGCAGAATAAAGAGGCTAGACTAGAGAAGTTAGACTTCCGTTCCAAAAGTGACACTTTACAGGAGCTCACAGTCACTATGTCTCACATCATGTGCTAACAACACACCCACCCAAACAGTATTCTGTGCAATATTCGGCTCTTGTATAGGAGCGATCCATCCCACTGAAATGAATGGAACGGCTTGGATGTAATTACACCTGCTCACCGCTGCGGATGTTATGGCAAGCAGGTAAACAATGAAGAGGAGGCAGCGCTGGCACAGAGCATGCCTACTCTTCAAACATCTGATCGGGGGTGTCCGACACCCTGCACCCCCACCGATCTGATATTGATTACCTATCCTGAGGATAGGTCAGCAATAAATGTAACTTGGACAACCCCTTTAAGATTTGACCAATATTATCAAAGTGCTTTATTGTCATAAACTTACCTGTACGAGCTCCAGCGGAATAATCCTCAGCCTCGGTACTGCTGCGCCAGGAGAGGCGAGCTGCTGTGCCACACTCCCTGGTGACACAACAACATCCTTGGCAACAGGATGCAATGCTCAGCAGGTGTGTACTGGAGGAGTTAGCAGTGGTTTGATTGCTCAGCTGCTCCATGCCTGTGTTCTAGTGTTTCTGACTAATGGAGCATCTATCAGGTGTTGATCCAGTGCTCTGTTTAAACCCCTTCCTGGCCATATACCAGTGCCATTGATAGTGTTGTTTGGGCTCACTAGGTTCCTGGTTTTTGTTTCTGTGCCTATTTGGATTGCCTGTATTTTTTACCACTGCTCGTCCTATGACCACTCTCTCGGGATTTGTACTGTGCATCCCGTCTTGTTCTGACCTCAGCTCGTCTTTTGACTCCCTCTGTCTCTCGTTTTTATACTGCGTTGTCCTCCTGGTTCTGACCCATTTAGGTATGACTCTGTCTTTGTGTTATTTGTCGCTAGGTGTTTGTCTGTACCTGCCTACAGGCGTTACATCTATGTAATGAGACAATTATATGTAACATAGACAGCACAACTACAATATTAATTAAAGGGCATCTGGTACCAGGAAATTTGCTGTTAACCTAGTACAATACCTTGTAGGGGTAGCTCAGCTGAATGCAGTTGATACCTTTCATTTAGATATTCATTGCTTCATTCTGGAGAAAAAGTACATTTAATAATATGCAAGTGAGAATTTTAGTGGACTAAGGGTGGACACAAGCCAATCAATGTTTCCTTGATTCTTCTGCCATCCCCTTCTTTGATTTGACAGGGTTAGGTGAAATGACTATGCAGGAACCTGGGCTCTGGCAATGGCAATGCAGAATTAGAGAAGGGCTTCCTAAGGAAGCAGGAGAAGAAGGGCTGCACAGGGTGCACTTAAAGGGGCTTTCTAGGTTAATTTCTATAGCTCAGCTCCCATTGACTTCAGTAGGAACTGAGTTACAGTGACCCATATGGCCACTACACCTTGAACAGACCTGTGCTCCTCTTCCATTGAAAGTGCTAGTTCCCATGCTAGAGACCGTGCCACTGGTTAGATATTTATAAAATCTATCGAGAGGTCACCAATATCATAATAACCTCTCCAGAAGTCACCAATATCAGGAGTCTGGAAAACCTCTTGTGAATTATGTTTTATGGTTTAGCTATGTATTTATTTATGTTGTGTAAAAATAACAATTACTCAAGTTTTTCATTTTTACTAGAGGTAACAGGAGAGAATCACAACAAATCTGTTACTCATTTTCTCCTGAATACGGAAACATCCCATATGTGGCCATAACCTGCTATATGGGCATAACACAGGGCTCATAAGAGAAAGAGCACTATGTCCTTTTGAGGCCTAGTTTGGTGAGAAGCGACCCCATTTTAGAAATCAGACCCCTCACACAATTTACCAATGGGTGTTCATAATAGATGGTGCAAAGTGAAAATAGGATTTTTTACACAGATATGCCAGTTTAGTGCCCAATATGTTATGCACAGCATGTGCCAGTGTGAAAAGCAAGCCATCTTATTATTATGCCTGTTTTATAAACACACTACATATGGTTCTAATCTATTGCCTGGACATACCATAGAGCTCAAGATTAAAAGAGCAGCATGCACATTTGAAGCATATTTTTGTGATTTATACATCTTGTGCTGAAAACTGTAGAGGTTCTGGGGTGAAATAATAAATGGTACCCATGAGAAGTAACATAGTAACATAGTTTGTAAGGCCGAAAAAAAGACATCTGTCCATCCAGTTCAGCCTGTTTTCCTACAAGTTGATCCAGGGGAAGGCAAAAAAAAAACCCTGTGAGGTAGAAGCCAATTTTCTTCACTTTAGGGGGAAAAATTCCTTCCCGACTCCAGTCAGGCAATCAGAATAACTCCCTGGATCAACGACCCATCTCTAGTAACTATAACCTGTAATATTATTACCCTCCAGAAATACATCCAGGCCCTTCTTGAACTCTCTTAGTGAACTTACCATCACCACCTCCTCAGGCAGAGAGTTCCATAGTCTCACTGCTCTTACCGTAAAGAATCCTCTTCTATGTTTATGTACAAACCTTCTTTCCTCCAGACGCAGAGGATGTCCCCTCGTCACAGTCACAGTCCTCGGGATAAATAGATGATGGGAGAGATCTCTGTACTGACCTCTGATATATTTATACATAGTTATTAGATCTGCCCTCAGTCGTCTTTTTTCTAAAGTGAATAACCCTAATTTTGATAATCTTTCTGGGTACTGTAGTCCACCCATTCCAGTTATTACTTTAGTTGCCCTCCTCTGAACCCTCTCCAGCTCTGCTATGTCTGCCTTGTTCACAGGAGCCCAGAACTGTACACAGTACTCCATATGTGGTCTGACTAGTGATTTGTAAAGTGGCAGGACTATGTTCTCATCACGGGCATCTATGCCTCTTTTGATGCAACCCATTATCTTATTGGCCTTGGCAGCAGCTGTCTGACACTGGTTTCTGCAGCTTAGTTTGCTGTTCACTAAAATTCCTAGGTCCTTTTCCATGTCAGAGTTACCCAATGCTTTACCATTTAGTATGTACTGGTGACTTGCATTATTCCTTCCCATATGCATAACCTTACATTTGTCAGTGTTAAACCTCATCTGCCACTTTTCTGCCCAAGCCTCCAGTCTATCCAGATCCTGCTGTAGCAGTGCACTGTCCTCCTCTGTGTTAATTACTTTACACAGTTTAGTGTCATCTGCAAAAATTGATATTTTACTGTGCAAGCTTTCTACAAGATCATTAATAAATATATTGAAGAGATTAGGACCCAATACAGACCCCTGTGGTACCCCACTAGTGACAGTGACCCAATCTGAGTATGTACCGTTAATAACCACCCTCTGTTTTCTATCACTAAGCCAGTTACTTACCCACATACAGACATTTTCTCCCAGGCCAAGCATTCTCATTTTGTATACTAACCTTTTATGTGGTACAGTGTCAAACGCTTTGGAGAAGTCCAAATATACGACATCCATTGAGTCGCCGCGGTCAAGTCTAGAACTTACCTCCTCATAGAAACTGATTAAATTGGTTTGACATGACCGATCCCTCATGAAGCCATGCTGATATGGAGTTATTTGCTTATTTTCATTGAGGTACTCCAAGATAGCATCTCTCAGAAAACCTTCAAACAGTTTACCCACAACAGAAGTTAAACTTACCGTCCTATAGTTTCCAGGCTCTGTTTTTGGACCCTTTTTGAATATTGGCACCACATTTGCTATGTGCCAATCCTGTGGAACACTCCCCGTCAGTATAGAGTCCTTAAATATCAGAAATAAGGGTCTGTCGATTACATTACTTAATTCTCTTAGGATACGGGGGTGTATGCCATCCGGTCCTGGTGATTTGTCTATTTTAATATTTTTAAGACGTTGCTGTACCTCTTCCTGGGTCAGAGATGACACTTTTAAAGGGGAATTTACTTTTATACTCTGCATTTCATCTGACATTTTATTTTCCTCAGTGAATACAGTGGAGAAAAAGTTATTTAGTAGCTTCGCTTTCTCCTCATCGCTCTCTGCTACTCCCCCCTCATTACTCTGTAAGGGGCCGACACCTTCAGGTTTATACTTTTTAGTATTTATATAATTGAAGAACATTTTAGGGTTAGTTTTACTCTCTTTGGCGATTAATCTCTCGGTCTCTAGTTTGGCTGTTTTTATGTGTCTTTTACATATTCTATTTTTTTCCTTATAGTTTTTCAATGCTTCCTCACTCCCCTCCTGTTTTAGTGATTTAAATGCTTTCTTTTTGTCATTTATTGCTTTCTTTACAGTTCTATTTATCCACATTGTTTTTTTCTTGTTTCTTATTATTTTATTCCTATATGGTATGTACCTCTCACAATTAGATATTAGGATGCTTTTAAAAATATCCCATTTTGTGGCTGTATTTTTATTTTTGAGGACTTTGTCCCAGTTAGTTAGGCCTATGGCCTCTCTTAGTTGGCTAAATTTTGCTTTTTTGAAGTTTGGTATTTTTGTTCCTCCCTGAAGAAACGCTCTTTTGAATGACAATTGAAAGGTTATTATGTTATGGTCACTGTTTCCCAGGTGTCCCCCTTCCTGCACACCTGTTGTTCTGTCAGGTCTATTGGTTAATACTAAGTCCAGTATGGCCGTCCCTCTAGTGGGGTCCTGAACCAGTTGGGAAAGGTAATTGTCTTTGATTATTTCCAAGAACCTGTTTCATTTATGAGATGTACAGGTTTCAGTTTCCCAGTCTATATCTGGGTAGTTGAAGTCCCCCATAATAACGACCTCATTATGATTTGCCGCCTCGTCTATTTCATTTAGAAGTAGATTTTCTGTGGTCTCTGATATATTGGGTGGTTTATAATAAACCCCTATTAGTATTTTATTATTGTTTTTGGCTCCATTTATTTCTACCCACAGTGACTCCACATCTTTATGTCCCTCACTTATATCTTCCCGGAGTGTGGGCTTTAGGCATGACTTTACATAAAGGCAGACCCCTCCCCCTCTCCGGTTTTGACGATCCTTTCTAAAAAGATTGTAACCCTGTACATTAACTGCCCAGTCATAGCTATCATCCAGCCATGTCTCAGTTACTCCCACTATGTCATAGTCCTCCTCACACATCACTAATTCCAGTTCACCAGTTTTATTAGCTAGGCTTCTGGCATTAGTGTACATACAATTAAGAGGTTGATGTATATTTCTTACCCTACACCTTTCCTTCTGATCTGTTCTAGTTCCTCCTTCCATTCCTCCCCCAGTTCCATTACCTTGCCCCAGGTATCTATCTGCACTATCTTCCCCTCCTATAATGTAGTTACCCTCCCCCCCAGTCCCTAGTTTAAACACTCCTCCAGCCTTCTAGCCATCTTCTCCCCCAAAACAGCTGCCCCTTCCCCATTGAGGTGCAGCCCATCCCTACGGTAGAGCCTGTAGCCGACAGAGAAGTCGGCCCAGTTCTCCAGGAACCCAAACCCCTCTTTCCTACACCAGTTCTTGAGCCACTTGTTTACCTCCCTAATCTCCCGCTGCCTTTCTTGTGTGGCTCGTGGTACAGGCAGTATTTCGGAAAACACTACCTTGGAGGTCCTTGCCCTAAGCTTATGCCCTAGATCCCTAAAATCATTTTTAAGGACACTCCCCCTACCTCTAACTTTGTCATTGGTACCGATATGGACCATGACTGCTGGATCTTCTCCAGCCCCTCCCAGTAATCTGTCAACCCGCAGTGACTCTATATTGGAAACTACAACCATCAAGGTATTTATTAGGCGGTGGAGAGATCATCTTGACAACATAGGTGTGTTGCAGAAATGAATGGCACTGTGCAAAATTAAAATAGCATGTTTTCCACAGATATGGCATTTCAGTGCCCAGTATGTCGTGCCCAACTTGTAACATCTGAGAAACACAATGCTCTTTAAATTGTTAGGTGGTTGTACTGGATAAGGAAGTGCCATAAATGTGGACGTAAACTGCTGTTTGGGTACACCGCAGAATTCATAAAAGAAAGACCACCATTTGGCTTTTGCAGCACAGATGTCGATGGATTGGTTTACAGGAGCCATGCTGCTATTGATCAGCCTCTGGGATACCAGTACAGCCATTTTCTGAAAACTACATGTTTATTTTTCTTTCACTGGAGCTATGTGAGGGTTTATTTTTTTGCCGAATGAATTGTCATTATCATTGGTTCTATGATGGAGTACATACAACTTTTCGATTGCTTTTTGGGAAGGAGGATAAAGAAAAGGCATCAAATCATTTTTTGGGTTTTGATATAGCACCATACACTGTGTGGAAAAATTGCCATTTTATCTATTTATATACAGTCATGGCCAAAAGTTTTGAGAATGACACAAATATTATATTTTCACATGATCTGCTGCCCTCTGGTTTTTATGTGTGTTTGTCAGATGTTTTTATCACATACAGAAATATAATTGCAATCATATTATGAGTAACAAAAGCTTATATTGACAGTTAGAATGAGTTAATGCAGCAAGTCAATATTTGCAGTGTTGACCCTTCTTCTTCAGGACCTCTGCAATTCTCCCTGGCATGCTCTCAATCAACTTCTGGACCAAATCCTGACTGATGGCAGTCCATTCTTGCACAATCAATGCTTGCATTTTGTCAGAATTTGTAGGTTTTTGTTTGTCCACCCGTCTCTTGATGATTGACCACAAGTTCTCAATGGGATTAAGATCTGGGGAGTTTCCAGGCCATGGACCCAAAATCTCTATGTTTTGTTCCCTGAGCCATTTAGTTATCACCTTTGCTTTATGGCAAGGTGCTCCATCATGCTGGAAAAGGCATTGTTGATCGCCAAACTGCTCTTGGACGGTTGGGAGAAGTTGCTCTCGGAGGACATTCTGGTACCATTCTTTATTCATGGCTGTGTTTTTAGGAAAGACTGTGAGAGAGCCGATTCCCTTGGCTGAGAAGCAACCCCACACATGAATGGTTTCAGGATGCTTTACAGTTGGCATGAGACAAGACTGGTGGTAGCGCTCGCCTCGTCTTCTCCGAATAAGCTGTTTTCCAGATGTCCCAAACAATCGAAAAGGGGATTCATCAGAGAAAATGACTTTACCCCAGTCCTCAGCAGTCCACTCCCTGTACCTTTTGCAGAATATCAGTCTGTCCCTGATGTTTTTTTCTGGAGAGAAGTGGCTTCTTTGCTGCCCTCCTTGAGACCAGGCCTTGCTCCAAGAGTCTCCGCCTCACAGTGCGTGCAGATGCACTCACACCTGCCTGCTGCCATTCCTGAGCAAGCTCTGCACTGCTGGTAGCCCGATCCCGCAGCTGAAACACTTTTAAGAGATGGTCCTGGTGATGGCTGGTCTTTCCTGGGTGCTCTGGAGCCTTTTTGGCAACAATGGAACCTCTCTCCTTGAAGTTCTTGATGATGCGATAGATTGTTGACTGAGGTGCAATCTTTCTAGCTGCGATACTCTTCCCTGTTAGGCCATTTTTGTGCAGTGCAATGATGACTGCACGTGTTTCTTTAGAGATAACCATGGTTAACAGAAGAGAAACAATGATGCCAAGCACCAGCCTCCTTTTAAAGTGTCCAGTGGGGTCATTCTTACTTAATCATGACAGATTGATCTCCAGCCCTGTCCTCATCAACACCCACACCTGTGTTAATGGAGCAATCACTGAAACGATGTTAGCTGGTCCTTTTAAGGCAGGGCTGCAATGATGTTGAAATGTGTTTTGGGGGATAAAGTTCATTTTCTAGGCAAATATTGACTTTGCAAGTAATTGCTGTTAAGCTGATCACTCTTTATAACATTCTGGAGTATATGCAAATTGCCATTATAAACACTGAAGCAGTAGTCTTTGTAAAAATGTATATTTGTATCATTCTCAAAACTTTTGGCCATGACTGTAGTTTGTTTAGGTTTTACCACTTTTACTCAAAGCATTTTAGAAAAAAAAAAACTCATGATTTTGCGTCGTGATTGGAAGACTTTTTTTTAACATTTTTCTGTAGATAGTCTTGTGCAGGGGCTCTTTTTTTGCAAGATAAGGTGACAGTTTCATTGGTACCATTTTGGCGTGCATACAATTTTTTTGATCAATAGATATTACACTTTTGTGAGACAAGGTGACCAAAAAATGGCTGTTATGGCATTGTTTTTTTATTGTTTATTTTTACGTCTGTCACCTGACAGGATATATAATGTGATATTTTTATAGAGCAGGTTGTTACAGATGCAGTGATACCTAATGTGTCTATTTTTTTTTGTTTTAGTTTTACACAATAAAATCATTTTAAAAAATTGTGTTGCCATTTTCTGAAAGTTGAGTTTTTTAAATCGCAAATAGGACTGCGCTTCTCAATTGGACTGGCTATGCCTAAGGGTCCATTCACACGTCCGTATGTTTTAATCTGCATCCGCACTCCGTGTGCTGTCTGCATCCGTTGTTCTGTTCAGTTATGCGGATCCGCATATAAGATAGAGCTTGTCCTACTTTGCCCGCATTTGCGGTCCGTGGTCCCATTGTAGTCAATGGGTCTACAAAAAATGTGGATGATATGCGGAATGTATCAATATGTCATCCGCATGTCATCCGCAATTGTGGATCCGTTTCCGGGAAATAGAAAGAAATACCCTACCAACATATAGTCCTCCTTCAGTTTTTTTTTTTTGCGGAAAAACGGAACGGATGCGGATGGACAATTGGTAAAAACTGAAGGTTTTTGCGGAAACACGGATCCGCAAAAAAAGGAACGAAAATCTGGAAAAGAAAAATACGGACGTGTGAATGAAGCCTAAAAGAAATAAAAGCGAATGACATCAGTAGTGATTGAATTCAGCAGTGAACAGGCTGTTCACATTGGGACAATATGAACTGAATTTATCTTAACCTGCAAGTAACATTTTTTTTTTATCTGTTTCCAAGTGTTTTTCCATACGTGTTATTGTGGATAAGCGCTGTTCTATTTCCTATTTATTTCATTTTTGAGAAACTATAGACTGGTGTATTTTTTTTCTAACTGTGTTTGTAAGGGTCTCTAATTATGGATATCTTTGACTTTAAGGTGAACCTGCAACCAAATATTGAAGAGATTTTTATCTCTTATTTTGGGATATGTAAGGAGATCAATGATTTAGAGAATATTTTTAAGGATTTAAAATTTTTATTGACAACTTATTATTTCTCTAGAGAGGTACGTGTGCAAGAAAAAAAATACAGGAAGGTTTAAGTTGGCAGTTACCAATAAATAGTGATCATGAGGATGATCTTCATGAATAGAAAAGGTTTATGAATGAATGCATTCTAAATGCAATTGCGTTCATAATTGGAAGACTGAAAAGGAAATAAGCTATGATAAATTACAAAATAGAGGATATAAAAAAGAAACAAACCTTTTTGTGGCTCAGATGATTACTGTAAATTAGCTGAGATGTGAAAAATTATTGAAGGGGAGATAATATTGCAAGCTCTCCAAAAAAACTTATACTCCACAGCAAAGTAAAGGGAGAAGTAAGGATCGTGTCCCATATAATATGACAAACCATATATATGGAACGATCAATATGGGCCGTCATAAAGATCAGGTTATCAACTGCGCAAACTAAAATATTAGTCGAATCAGTTTAGAGAACAGGGTGAGTGACATCATCATCATCATTATTATTATTATTATTATTAATAATAATTCTGATCCCACATATAGGACTTATCCTACACATAGTAAACTTGAGGAGATCCAGTTATTATCAGGGGAATATTCAAGACCGAGACAGATTCACACAGAATTCAGGGGGAATTTTGGTTTATTATAGGTTTGAAGCATTAGATAAGGAGGGACCTGAAATGGAAAATTTTCCACATCCGGGTGTGAAAGGACCCCAGCTGAATCGACTTCTGCAAGTAGACAACAAAGAAAAAACACCGTGCAAAAGGGTACACTGTGGGGAGGAGGAGGAAAAGGAGGTAAATCGTCTCCCCAACCTCAAAAAACTGAAGAGGAATTAGGAATTTTTTTATTGTAGTTCCAATGTTTTAATGAAAGATGAAAAAGATGTTTGCTTAAAGGTTTTAAATTTGCTCCTACAATATATAGTAATAAATTTAAAGTTTTTGTGCATATACATAAATATATAATGACGTTGAATATGGAAATATGCAGTATCTATCAAAATAACTCTCTCTGCCCCTAGTGAAGATGGTTTTATTTTAGATGAATGAACCTTTCAGATTTCGGTTTGTTTGAGGTTTGACAAGTTTTTTTGAAAAATTTTGGTTCTGGCACAAATCAATTCTATCCAGGGGTGGGATTCAAATTTTTAACAGGTTCCCTACTCAACGGCGGACACGCGGCATCACGACACGTGTTTACATATACAGTACATGTACCATATACATGGTACACATACATAAATACACCATATATACACATACCACAAAACTTTTAAAAAGCCTAAGGAGCTAAACTACAAGCGCTGCGAGTTTTTGTAAAGCGCTGGCCCACACCTCTAAATAAAGCACCAGAACCAAGTTCTCTACATGAATACAGCACCAGAACCAAGTTCTCTACATGAATACATCACCAGAACCAAGTTCTCTGCATGAATACAGCACCAGAACCAAGTTCTCTACATACAGATGCGTCCACACTTAACTTATCTCCAAACTCAGTGTGGTGTCAGTTTTGTCCTGACAGCAAAACAACATGATATCGCGAGATTGTAACTAAACTCTAAAAAACTGCAATACACGTCACAACCACTGGGCGGTGAGTGCTCCACATTTAGCTGCTTTTTCTTTTGTTTAGAGCTGCTGGCCTCAGATATGAGAAATCTATCAGCAGACCCAGCTAAATGTGGTGAGATCTACTGATAATATTAAGTGTGTGAAAGTCAAACACCTGAGAATAAAGGAAAACTAAATCCAAAATCCAAATCATGTGTGATACTGCCTGCTTCGCTGTGTATCTAATCCTATCGTGTGTGATACTGTCTGCTGAACTGTGTATCTAATCCTATTATGTGTGATTCTGTCTTGAGTCGTTTATGTAAGCCTATTGTGTGTGATTCTGTCTGCTAAGCTGTGTATCTAATCATATCATGTGTGATACTGTCTGCAGCCTTGTGCATCTAAACCTATTGTATGTGATACTGCCTGAAGAGTTGTGTATCTAATCCCATCATGTGTGATACTGCCTGCTGGGCTGAGTATCTAATCCTATCATATGTAATACTGTCAGCAGAGTCGTGTATCTAAGCCTGTTGTGTGTGGTACTCTCTGCTCAGAAGTGTATCTTATCATATCAGGTGTGATACTGTCTACAGCGTTGAGCATCTAAGCCTATTGTGTGTGATACTGCCTGAAGAGTGGTGTATCTAATCCTATCATATGTGATGCTGTCTGCTGAACTGTGTATCTAATCCTATTAAGTGTGATACTGCCTGATCAGCAGTGTATCTAACCCTATTATGTGTGATACTGTCTGCATCTTTGTGCATCTAAGCCTATTGTGTGTTATACTGTCTGAAGAGTTGTGTATCTAATCCTATTATGTGTGATACTGTCTACAGCATTGAGCATCTAAACCTATTGTGTGTGATACTGCCTGAAGAGTTGTGTATAAATGGAGACACAACTTGAGGGTTGCAGTGGTGCGGGGTGCATGCACTGGTCTTCTACGCAAAGTGTCTTCCTAGCTAAGTGTCATGCAGTTAAACATGGCATGGATCTAACAGCCATTTCTTCTGTCTTCAACAGGTACAACATCTCTGCACTAACTCTGCTTGCTTTTGTCATCATCTCCTGCACTATCTCCGGAACAGATCTGAGCAGGAGGTCAGATGGTGGGAGAGATTAGAAGTTCCTTGCTGGGTGCAGAGATTTAGGGTGTTTTAGGCAGTGCAGGAAAAAAAAGGGGTGATAGTTGTGGGAAGCAAAAACATTGCAGTGAATATTTCATTAGTTACAATTCTGGTATAATATGATTTTGTGCACTTAAGAAGTTTGCATTTTGGATGAAGACTAGAGTTGAGCGAACATGCTCGTAACGAGCACTGTACTGCTCGGATCCCCTGCGCTCACATCCGGATCCGTCGGGTGAGGAGGACGGATCCGGATGGCTGCGCCCATGTGAGAGCAGGGGATCTGAGCGCTACAGTGCTCGTTACGAGCACGTTCGCTCAACTCTCATGAAGACCAATGTCTTAGAAGAAGTAAATCCTTACATTTACACATCTAGGTTAGAACAATAGAGGAGGGACTGTGTTTACCTTAATCAGGGACTAATAAAAGAACAGCTTGATACAAGGGTGAATAGTCAGGTAATAAAGACACAGGGAATGTAGACTGGAGCGTTGAGATAAACAGTAAATATGAGTCCTGGACACTTAGGCCCCTTTCACACGAGCGTGAGGGATTAGGTCCGGATGTGTTCAGGATGCGTTTGGGAAAACTTGCACCATTTTGCAAGCAAGTTTAGTCAGTTTTGTCTGTGATTGCGTACAGTTGTTCAGTTTTTTTTAGTGCAGGTGCGATGCGTTTTGATGCGTTTTTCACCCTCGTGATAAAAAACTGAAGGTTTACAAACAACATCTCTTAGCAACCATCAGTGAAAAACACATTGCACCCGCACTTGCTTCAGGATGAAGTGTGTTTTTCACTGAAGTCCCATTCACTTCTATGGGGCCAGGGCTGCGTGAAAAATGCAGAATATAGAACATGCTGCATTTTTCATGCAACGCAGAACTGAAATAAAACGCTCATGTACACAGACCCATTGAAATGAACGGGTCAGGATTCAGGGCGGGTGCTATGCGTTTATGTCAAACTTGCCGTGCTGCAGCCGGATCCACGGCCCGCCCCCATTACAGTGAATGGGGCAGGAGCGTAGTTCTGGCCCCACACGTGCACCAGCGGCAGCATGGATCTGGCAGGCTGTTCACCCGCCAGAACAGCCTGTCGGAATCCACTGCCGCTAATGTGAAAGCAGCCTTAGGCTTCTTTCACACTGGCATTATTGCTGGATCCGGCAGGGTTCAGCAATAACTCTTCCGTTACTGATAATACAACCATGTGCATCCATTATGGGATGGATCCGTCATGAACTCCATTGAAAGTCAATGGCGGACGGATCCGTTTTCTATTGTGTCACACAGAACTGATCCATTCCCATTGACTAGCATTGGGGGTCATGACGGATCCGTCTTGGTGCGGATCCCCAGGACGGAAAGCAAACCGCAGCATGCTGGAGACGCAACAGAACTGAACATAATGCTTTTAGGAGCCTCCATTCTCTTTAGTTCAGTTTTGTCCCCATTGACAATGAATGGGGACAAAACTGAAGAGTTTTTTTCCGGTATTGAGCCCCTATGATGGAACTCAATACTGGAAAAAAAAAACGCTAGTGTGAAAGTAGCCTTAAATACATGATGTTATAAAGAGAGGACCCCTCTTTCTCCTTAGATGTTGTAGCAGGCCATAAAACCTTGAGACAAATTCAGTCCAGTGTTGAGTGTGTCTTCTATCTTTTTGGGATTTGAAATTACCCTTTAATCAGTGGCGTACCGCCAATATAGGCAGACCACGCAGCTGCTATGGGGCCCGTAGCATGGGGGGGCCCGCAGCGCATAGAAGGCCCCGCCCCCTTCGTCTGCAGAGTTTATAGTACATAACTGCTGTAAGTTATCGGGCTATAAGGTGGACTGCCCACTTGTCTTTCGTTCCGTCTTGGCCGGGACCTGCTTGCTTTCGCTATGTTCAGTCAGGGCCCCCCTCCGAACCTCCTCCGTCCCCCCTCCCCCTATTGTGTGCACATAGGCAGCACGCGCCGCCGATCTTCCGACCCAGCATAGTGATTAGCGTTTTCTCTTCTTGGCTTGGGCACTGCTGCTCTGCACACTTGCAAGTGCAAAGCTCCTACTGCTGATTGCCAGTATATCGCTGGCAGCAGTAGCAGTGTAGCAGGCTCAAGCAGACAGAACTTTGAGTGTGCGGCACTTGTATACCACGCTCTGCTCACGCGCTGTCTGCTTGCCTGATCTCAGCCACCCACCGGCATCGGACTGGAGAAGTGAACACAGCCAGCCAGGCCGCCCCCAGCATCACCAACGCCGGTCCAGAAACCCTACTTGTCGGCCGCCCCTGTTATGTGCCACACCAGCTGAAAGCTGAGCCGCCCACAGTAAGAGCAGTGACTTAAGTTAAAAAAAAGTTCATGCCTGTGGGGTTGGGGGTGCACTGTAGACTCAGAGGATCAGGATAGTGTGCTCCCCCCACACATGAACTCTGCTTGCTGAGATGACAGTGTGCCCAGCATAACATACCCACTTGGTCAACTTGCAGTGTGTGTGTAGGTGGGGGGGAGTATTGAGTGGTGGTTATGCACACTAAGTATCAGCAGCAAGGGGTTAAAGGCATTATTCAACCCTTATAATGCCTGGGCACCTCATACATGTAATAGTTAGCCTGCATGGCCGCCACTGCATCCCCCGTTGCGCGAATGAAAACATCTTGCGACGTGGGGGCAGTCAATAGCAGGCCATGATGGGAACGAGCCTCCCTAGCATCATGAGTATTGCTAGGGAGGCTCATTTCCGTTGTGGCCTGCTATTTGCTGCACCTCCGCCCGGGCATAAGTATTACCTGTATGCGGTGCTCGGGCATTTTGGGGGGCATAATAGGGGTTGGATAACACCTTTAACCCTTAGGATACTGGAGGTTTTTCATTTTTGCACTTTCATTTTTCTTCCCTATCTTCCTTGAGCCATAATTTTTTTATTTTTCCATATGAGGGCTTATTTTTTGCGGGGTAAGTTGTACTTTAATATGGCATACAATATAGTGGGAAGCGTGCAAAAGATAAAAAAAAACAAACAAACAATTCCTCCACCTTTTTACGGGTTTTGTTCCTACGGCGTTATCTTTGAAGTTGACCTGTGCCCTACATTCTCTGGGTCAGTAGGAATACAATGGGGGTGTGGCAAGGGAGGAGCCAGGGTAGATGGTGGGATAGGCCAGGGGTGGGTAGTGGGCGGGGTTAGGGGGGCCCAATTCAGATTCTTGCTATGGGGCCCAATGATTTCTATGTACGCCCCTGCCTTTAATATCAATATTTGGAGGTTTCTAATGTTATGGCCAGGATCACAAAAATATTTGGCAACAGGGAACGTTGTCTTTGACGGTGAGGGTCTGCCCTGTTTCCCCCACATAAAGAGCCTGAATGGGGCATTTTGTGCACATAATGAGGTACACCACATTGGATGTAGAACATGAGTATGTTCCAGGAATCTTATAGTCCTCCCTTTTGTTGGGGATATGTATCCTGTCTGTGGTCAGTATGTGTGGACAGGTTTTGCAGCTCCTCACATTGCAGGGAAAGGTTCCTTTCTGTATACTGGATGGTAGTGAGCTCCTGATCATCAGATTTCTTAAAGGGGTTGTCCGGGTTCAGAGCTGAACCCGGACATACCCTTACTTTCACCCAGGCAGCCCGCCTGACTAGGGCATCGGGCTCACTGCTGGGCGGAAGTCTCAGCCCGGCACGTCACTGGAACTGGGCTAATTGCCTTTGCCTAATTAGCGCATGAGATGCTCCGATGCCCTAGTCAGACGGGCTGCCTGGGTGAAAGTAAGAGTGTGTCCAGGTTCAGCTGTGAACCCAGACAACCCCTTTTAAATTTGGAGGTTGTATGAAGCATAGTATGGGAGGGTTTGGGAATATTGTCCTGAGACGATCATCTTGTTTTCTACGCAGATCACTAGACATGAATCCAATTGAGTTGGTCTAGGCCCAACTAAAAATATTTATAAATCCAAGGACTAAGCAGGAGTTGATTGATGGGATACTTAAAGGGGTATTCCCATCTAACAAATGTAGTTTGTATAGTTAGATATAGCAAAACCAATATTACTACTAATAGAATTTATTTATTTAGAAGATTTGCCTATTTGTATTTCCATAGTCCCACACACATCAGTCAGGCCGTTGCCACTGGTTACGACCACCGCGGCCATGCAGTAGTGGAGGCCGTCTTGCTCTTGTTCTAACCAGCTCTGAGGTAACTGCTGTATTCTGAACGCACGTTGCATGAGCATGCGGAGACACATCTTATGGTTGTAGCATTTATGTTTGCGCTTCCAAAACGCAGAGAAGCGGATCCTGTTCCAATATCCATTCATCTCTATGGAGCAGGATCCGTTTATAAAGTCTGTATGCAAAACGCAGATGTGAAAGTACCCTAATATGTGTCTCCGCATGCTCATGCAATGTGCATTCACAATACTTTAGATACCTCAGAACGGGTTTGAATAACAGCAAGCCGGCCACCACTACTACATGACCGCGGTGGCTGTAACTAGGGGTAACGGTCTGACTGATGTGTGTGTCACTGTTATCCAATACATTCCAGTACTGTAAGGGTTACATAGCATCATAAATCAATATAATGCTATGCGATCCCCGTCAGTGCCGGGAGTCCAGGCCAGTAGATGCGTTGCGTGAGACGCGAATGTCTCCCGCTCGTCTGCAAGGGCCCTAAAGGTTATATTGTTATCCATGGAAGAGTAAAGAGCAGCACTAGATCCATGCTGTGGTGGACTACAGCTGCACGATGGTATTTCATTAGGATTGGGATGTGTAAAGTGTAAAAAAAAAAATGAAAAACGTTTAAAAAAATCATTTTTTTTTCCATATACGCACATTTATAATTGAGTAAAAATAAATAAAATAATAAAAGACCCTAAACATATTTTGTATCGCCGCGTCCTTAACAACTTACTCTACAAAAATCTTACATGACCTAA
>ONZH01010085.1:0-109792 GCA_900303285.1 Rhinella marina | reverse complement strand
TTGCGGAATTGCTCACGAATCAGGTTTAATTTTTGTCTGAGGCTTCGGTCCCACTCTACTCTATCCGCGAGCGCAGCTGACCTGTGTAAAAGACGACATTGAACGATAAGCTGCAAATTGCGCAACTTAGAAATGGAAATCCTCAACAAGCTGCTGTTGACGGACCTATTACATTGGAATTATTAATTGTCTCTCTTTAGTACTTTGAGTGCCCTGCTGTCAGTGGACTGCAGGTCATTTAACCTTTAATACTGATATATGGCATAGAACAGGATGCCAAATCTGCGGCCCTCCAGCTGTTACAAAACTACAACTCCAGCATGCCCAGACAGCCTACAGCTATTAGGGGCATGCTGGGAGTTGTAGATTTGCAACAGCTGGAGCTTCCCTGGCATAGAATAGTAATAAAACCATAATCAGTTCTATCACAGAGCAAACTGCTTGTTGATGGTTTCAAACTTTTACATTTGATGAATATACATACAGCATTACTAATGACAGGAGTACTCATCTGGGCCATCTCCTCCTGCTCTCCAGGCTCATCTTATTCAGCCTCGGTTATCTGTGATCAGCACTTTATCCGTCAGCTGGTAGTCTTTCCTGTCCACCGTGATGGGGTGGTTGGACTTTCCAGACCCGGCGATGTTTCTGAAGTTCCCTCCGTGGACAATCTGCATACATGTGTTAATAAGAGAGGATTTGCCGTGTCCCAGCATCCAAATAACTGCAGGCTGACCTGGACATATTGGGTTCTGGATTGTAGCGGAGAAGCCTCTGCAGTAAAGCGTCATCTCTTACCGAGAGCGCCATGTCAACAGCGAAACGGGCGAAAAACCATCAAAACCTGCAAACCAAGGGAGAAACCAATTCATTATCACACAGGCCAGGATTAAAGGGACGTGACCAGCTTTTAGCACTTTTGCGTCCATGGGCACCTGAAGTTCTGCGTAATACGAAATCAGTCCCTGAGAGGTGATCTGGCAGGATGTGAGGGCATGCTGGGAGTTGTAGTCTACGGGCACTTACCTATGCAGAGTTACCTGTAAATCCACTCAATCCAGCTGCCGAGCGTCTATCTACCTTTGTAGAAAATTCCACAGAGGTCTGGAGGACGCATTATATGCTGCAGTATACGGGGAGAATTTGCATGAGAGGCAATTAAATGCCAAAGTCCTGGAGATGGTGCGTGACATACAAGATGCTTCCTGATGTCTATATATTCAGTATATATGATTGTTCTATAACATTTAAAGGGATGCATACCCGAATATGTCTGATATACTAACTCAGAACGGGGGGGATCAGCCAGACTCAGAAAAGAGCCACGCAAATCTCTGGGATGCCCCACACAGCGTCAGGCGCCAGGGGTAGATTTGGCATCTCTGCCCCCGTCAACCCACTCTCAACTGTTCTTGGATCTGAGTCGGTGGAGGGGGGGGAGGCTGATACCCTGATTGCTGGCAAGACTGGGCATTGATTGCCACGCCTCTAACTCCGCCCAAAACCTAACTATACATCTAATCCCACCCAGTCCCCTTAATGCCCCCACATAGTAATTATTCCCCCTTCATGGCCACCGCACAGTATTTATGCCCACATTGTGTGTTCACAGAATTATGCCCAGCTGTGCCCCAGTAATATGCCCACATTGTTCCCCCAGTAATATGCCCAGCTGTGCCCCCAGTAATACATCCACATTGTGCCCCCAGAAATATGCCAGCTGTGTCCCCCAGTAATATGCCCAGCTGTGCCCAGTAATATGCCCACATTGTTCCCCAGTAATATGCCCACATTGTTCCCCAGTAATATGCCCAGCTGTGCCCCAGTAATACGTCCACATTGTGCCCCAGAAATATGCCGCTGTGTCCCCCAGTAATATGCCCCATTGTGGCCCCCAGTAATATGCCCACATTGTGCCCCCAGTAATATTCCCAACATTGTGCCACCAGTAATATGCCCACATTGTGCCCCCAGTAATATTCCCATATTGTGCCACTAGTAATATGCCCCCATTGTGCCCCCTCACAGAAAGTTAAAAAAATAAAATAAACACCACATACTTACCTTCTTCCTAGGAGCAGCAGCAGGACATCGACTGCTCTGGTCTGGAGGGGACGGGGCCAAGGCTGACTGCTAGCCAGCCCAGCCCTCCACGGAGACTAGAGGTATGGAGAGCCAGTAGGGGAAGCCGATTTTCACTATGGCAACTGTCTCTGCGTCCTACCGATGCAGGGACAGCTGCCAGAAAGCGGGACATTTCTCTGCCGTACCGGAACAACCAATGTAATCCGGGACTGTCCCGCTGGATCCGGGACGGTTGGGAGATTCACTAATGAGGAATATTGGCCATAGTGTAATAGACACTTGCTAACTCTCTCTTGCCAAATCTCCTGGACTCCTGGAGGATCCCGTAAATCTCCTGGATTCCCCATTCTTGTTCTTCCCTCTCATTTCAGGTGCGCAATATTCTGATGCCAGCATGTTACCTACAGCATCACCTGGGAGCAGAGGACGGCACAGGAAAGAGGCGCAGGGGTAAAACAACTATACAAAAACCCTATATCAGGGAAAAAAATAAGCAGAACTCAGAACCTTGTGTATGAAAAGTATTATATTCTTTATT
Organism: Rhinella marina; assembly: GCA_900303285.1. Lineage (NCBI taxonomy): Eukaryota > Metazoa > Chordata > Amphibia > Anura > Bufonidae > Rhinella > Rhinella marina. The sequence goes on along the minus strand of ONZH01010085.1, from coordinate 107,169 downwards.
GCAGTAATTATAAATATGTAGACATAAATCATGTAAAATGGGGACAAAACATCTAGATATGGAGCGACGTCCACAAACGCTGTACTGAGTATGGATCCCAAAGCTCCGACAGATGGAAATACATGTACATGACACACAGGAGTCTGCACCAATCCACATAATATCACGTTTCATCACATCTGGATGCATACAAGAGCTTTTACAGCAAGCAGAGTTCTTGAAAATTGAATGACAAAGTATATCAGAAACTTGCAGCACTGGTTATGGTGCTGTACTAGACCACTAAAGACTGCCAGGAGATGCTGGGGGTTGTAGTTCTGCAAGTGCCGTGTGGCATTATGACGTTACAGCTACAATAAAGACCAAGATCCTGGCACAGCTATGGGGTCATATTGTCATATTAGTGGCCACCCAGCTTTCCCAGAGACAGATAGAACTTTACGAGAACTGAAGGCTGCATTTCTTCCTTTCTTTTGTATCTGAGATGCATTGGATTAATCTTCGCCGACTCACCCTGAATAGGTTCTACGCAGTTTATTTACAGGAAACTGACAAAACGAAAGTGAAAATGATCTTGAGTGTTGACATTAACCCTTTCTGCTCTGGCCTGCAATCAGTGGTCTATAATGGTGTTGTACATACAGTCCATCATTCCACATCGTACATATGTTTTAGGTGAAGTTGCTTGGTGCTAAATCTGCAGCAATAACAGAATATTTCTGTCTGCACTTGAAGGGAAATCCCCGTAAAAAATGGAATTTCCCATTATAATAAAGCATTAGCTCTGCCTCACTCTAAAGAATGTGCTTATACGAGGGATGGTCGGGCATGAGACATTTATGGATACATTGTGGCACATAGGAAGTGAGGTCCGGATAAGTAGTAGGATCAATTTAAGTAGTATGGTCCAGATAAGTAGTGGGATCAGGGTAAGCAATAAGATCCAGATAAGCAGTGGGATCAAAGTAGTAAGATCCAGATAATCAGTGGGATCTGGGTAAGTAGTAAGATCCAGATAAACAGTGGGTTCAGGGTAAGTAGTCAGGTCCAGATAAGCAGTGGGATCAGGGTAAGTAGTCAGGTCCAGATAAGCAGTGGGATCAGGGTAAGTAGTAAGATCCAGATAAGCAGTGGGATCAGGGTAAGTAGTAAGATCCAGATAAACAGTGGGTTCAGGGTAAGTAGTCAGGTCCAGATAAGCAGTGGGATCAGGGTAAGTAGTAAGATCCAGATAAGCAGAGGGATCAGGGTAATTAGTAACATCCAGATAAGCAGTGGGATCAGGGTAAGTAGTAACATCCAGATAAGCAGTGGATCAGGGTAAGTAGTAAGATCCAGATAAGCAGTGGGATCAGGGTAATTAGTAAGATCCAGATAAGCAGTGGGTTCAGGGTAAGTAGTCAGGTCCAGATAAGTAGTGGGATCAGGGTAATTAGTAAGATCCAGATAAGCAGTGGGTTCAGGGTAAGTAGTCAGGTCCAGATAAGCAGTGGGATCAGGGTAATTAGTAAGATCCAGATAAGCAGTGGGATCAGGGTAAGTAGTAAGATCCAGATAAGCAGTGGGATCAGGGTAAGTAGTAAGATCCAGATAAGCCAGTGGGATCAGGGTAAGTAGTAAGATCCAGATAAGCAGTGGGTTCAGGGTAAGTAGTCAGGTCCAGATAAGCAGTGGGATCAGGGTAATTAGTAAGATCCAGATAAGCAGTGGGATCAGGGTAATAGTAAGATCCAGATAAGCAGTGGGATCAGGGTAAGTAGTAACATCCAGATAAGCAGTGGGATCAGGGTAAGTAGTAACATCCAGATAAGCAGTGGGATCAGGGTAATTAGTAAGATCCAGATAAGCAGTGGGATCAGGGAAGTAGTAACATCCAGAAAAGCAGTGGGATCAGGGTAAGTAGTAACATCCAGATAAGCAGTGGGATCAGGGTGGTTCTGGGATTTTTGCTCACAGTTTTTGTGATTATTTTGACCCCACGGGGTGAGATCTTGTGTGGAGCCCCTGATGGAGGGAGATTATCTGTGGTCTTGTATTATTGCTCCCACAGTTGATTTCTTCACACCAAGCTGCTTGCCTATTGCAGATTCAGTCTTCCCAGCCTGGTGCAGGTCAACAATGTTGTTTCTGGTGTCCTTCGACAGCTCTTTGGACTTCACCATAGTGGAGTTTGGAGTGTGACTGTTTGAGGTTGTGGACAGGTGTCTTTTATACTGATAACAAACAGGAGCCATTACTACAGGTAATGAGTGGAGGACAGAGGAGCCTCTTAAAGAAGAAGTCAGAAATCTTACTTCTTTGTAGGTGACCAAATACTTATTTTCCACCATAATTTGCAAATAAATTCTTTAAAAATCAGACAATGAGATTTTCTGGATTTGTTTTCTCATTTTGTCTCTCATAGTTGAGGTCTACCTATGATGTCAATTACAGGCCGACCTCATCTTTTTAAGTGGGAGAACTTGTACAATTGGTGGCTGACTAAATACTTTTTTTCCCACTGTATATAAGGTTCCCCAAACTTCTCCCCTTGTGTTTTCTCTGGCTCTGGTAGCACAGGTGGACTAGTGGACTCTTTACCACACGGATTTCCAACCTGCGGCCTCTAGCTGTTGCATCCATCATTCCATGACAACCTAAAGGTATCAGGGAATGCTGGGAGTTTTGCAACAGCCGGAGGTCTGCAGGTTGGACATCCCCAGTCTAATGGCTGTATTACACCGACAGATTCGGTTCTGGCCAATCATTGGTCAGATGGCTGTTTACACACACAGATCTATTATACACACCAACTATTGGTCTGATTGGACAGAAATTGGTCAGATCATCTGTTGGTGTAACACAGCCGTAACTGATCTCCTGTCTTTTTTCAGGTTATTCCTGGACTCTAGACCACAGAGATAAATTAGGATTATCTACCTGCCATAAACTTCAGGATTGTTGTGTTCACTTTGCAGGTTTCTGGAGTCACGTGTCTTCAGTGTTTATTTCCTGTTTCCCTTTTGCTTACTGTAGATGGAAGGGGTTAATTTACTTTTTCATAAAAAAGGAAATAAATAAATAGAAAATGAATAAAAAGTGAAATAAAAAAAAATAAAAAAATTACAAAAAGTTATAGCTATAGTTAATAGTTTCAGCAATAGTATTGAAAGAATAGAAATGAAAAATAGAAAAATATACATTTCTTTCAAATTATTCGTTTTTTTTTTCCTTAGATATTTGTTTATATTATACGTCATGGCACAAAAGAAAGGTCTAAATACATAAATAATAAAATACATGTAGGTTGGCTCGGATATGAATTAGTTATCTGCCGTCAGATAGGCCCATTGCTAAAACTGAAAAATTGGCCTAGTAAGGAATGTTTTTTGCATTGCTATATAGCAGTGATGATTAACCTCCGGCACTCCAGCTGTGGTGAAACTACGACTCCCAGCATGCTCCATTCATTTCTATGGAGTTCTGAGAACAGCCAAGCAAGTGTACATCTTGGGAGTCGTAGTTTTACCACAGTTGGAGTGCTGGAGGTTAGCCATCACAGCTTCTGTATACAGTCACTGTTCTCTGCTCTGAGCTATTGTCTCTGTTATCACCTTACAGGTCCCCATACCATTGGAGGGTGGAACGTTTTGTGCTGCTGCCACCTCTCCGCCAGTTTCAAACTACGGCAATACATTTATTTTCTTTTTCTATCTTCACCAGGTGTAACATGTAATCCTCCATCAGTGATTCCAGTCAGAGTTTCTTAAAGAAGAACTCCCGCAAAAATTTTTATTCTCTGACCTGTTAGAAAGGTGTATGATGTAATCTATAGTGAATGCAATCTTCTCATCAAAGACTGTATTTGTGAGTTATCCCCTCTCTTCTAATTGTAGCTGGGTCATGTGACCAACGCCCTGACCTCCAACTGACCCAGGACAGGAAGCCAGTTACTGCTCTATTCATTCCTATGAGACTGAAAGTGAGGCTCCCATAGGAATACATAGAGAATTAAGGCCCTTTTAGACGGGCCGATAAGTCTCCCTGAACGAGCGCCGATCAGCGACATCGGCGCTCGTTCAGGGAGCCTTTACACGGCCCGATGAATCGAGCGCCGGGCCGCACGAGTGATCGAAAGCGTTTTGCTCGTTCGTCGGCTGATTAGGGCCACTTTTACACGGGCCAATTATCGGCACTAGCGTTCCTGGAAAGAATTTTCGGCCGATAATCGGCCCGTGTAAAAGGACCTTTAGACTTCCTGTCCACACATAAGATGCTGTGTTATCTGGTGAGTCTGATTACTGTTCACATGACACAGATGAGAAACATCAGGGAGATATAACTCACAAATACAGACACTGGTAAGAAAATGACATTGACTACAGATTACATCATGTACATTTCTAGCAGGACATGGAATAAAAATGTTTGTGGGAGTTCTTCTTTAGGGGTCTATGTCCATCTACCTTGAAGGTCCAAATTACAGATCAAGATTATCTGGTGAATTTTAGAAGGCAATCTCTAGACTCAGGCCAAGAGTGCATTAACCTATCTCCTCCCAGGATTTTCGGCTGGTCCTAAGAAGGTTGTGAGATCTTCTTCACAAGTCTTCTCTCTTGTAAGGTTTCCACCCAAAGAGTTGGCGAACTTCAGGCACCTGGATCATCAGATTATATCTAAAGGACATGATTTTTTTTCCTAGCTAACAGGATCACAGCCTCTTAAAGGACTCTAGACACTTTTTTTTCAACTTTCTCGGAACCTTTAAAATTCTGAAAGGCTCCCGCTCTGTACAGTGTTAGAACAAAGTATTATGCTAATCCCTACTCCAGACCCGTGTTTACCTGTTTCTTGATGGGATCACATTGGCTAAAAATGTTTTACAAAATTTGTGACCCTCACTTTAAGCCCTTGAAGGACTACTTTAGGTAGACCTCTACAATGTGGTCAAATAGCAAAGATGTTTCAGGTTCTGGACTATTCAGTTATACTGAGGTCTCTACCATTATTCTGCTTCCTTGTTAATATTAACCCTTTCCTGTCCTCCCATACAGCATACACCCAGGGCTAATGCCTGCGATCAGCGGTAACGCCAATTGCAGGCATTTAACACCTCAAGTGAAGTGGTCAAACGTGACCACAGCATCTGAGATTGCAAAATCGCTACTCTTCCGAGCCTGGAATAGCTCCCCCATGTGGTGATCGGGGGAGCCGTTTGTTGCCTGTGAAAGGTCGGGGCCTGCTGAGGCTCCAATGCTTTTCACAAGAATATTCCAATGTCGGCCTGCAGGTGGCAGCACTGCACTGGAATATACTGAATGTTCTATCATTGGATTTATTTCCATATAAAATTGGCAGTCTAAGGACTGCATGATGTGGGGCCCAAAAGAAGGTAGAAAGTTTTTTTTAAAAAAGTTTTAAAAAATATTTTTTTAAAAATGTAACAAATTCAAATCACCCCATTTCCCCCAGAATAAAAATAAAAACACATAAACACTGAAAAAAATAAACATCATGGGCATCACCACTGGCAAAAATGTCCATACTAAAAAAAATCATCAAAATGCAGATTCGCAAGTTTTTGTCATTTCAGCTCCCAAAAAAGTGACCAAAAAGTCTCACACATTCCAAAATGGTATCAATAAAAACTACAGATGGTTGCGCAAAAAAAACAAACCTGAAACCGCTCCATAGACATAACTATAAAAAAAGTTATGGGGGTCAGAATATGGCAATGAAAAGATAAAAGTAATTTAGTAGTAAAACACAAGAAAAACTATATAAACTTGTTATCTCTGTAACCATATTGACCGGGAGTGGCGGAAATGTATCTTTTTTCCAATTTCATCATTTGGAGTTTTTTTTTTCAGCTTTCCACCACATCATACGCGATATTAAAGGGGTATTCCGGTTACCATAAATATAACTTATGTTTTAGACTAATTCATCATCAATCATTACCTCATATAATGTCTATTTCACATATTTACCGTTCACTGGTTGTAAGTAGTTTTCTTCCTCTGCTACCCACTGTGTTTCCTCATAAATTACCATGGCAGCGACCTGTAGTTCTGAGCCTTTGTCAGGTCGAGCATGCTCAATGTGTTACTATCAATCCTCTAGCTAAATGCCCTGTTAAACAAAGGGAGTGTCAGTATGCTGGTGATTGGTCAGTAGAGGGGGTGTGTCTGGGCTGGACTATCAGGCAACCAATCAACAAACATCACTCACAGCAGGAAAGCTAGGGATTGTGGGTTTTGTGAGGGAAGATCAGGAGCCATGATACTGTCAGTGTGTTGCAGGCTCACACAGGAGCTAGACAAATAGACTGCAAGGTAAATTGAAGTTCTGGTTCTATGTACAGGCAAGGGTTCTGGGTTTATCAAAAATTCATTTACTTTACCGGAATACCCCTTTAAGTGGTGCCATTAGCAAGTACAATTGTCCTGCAAAAAAAAAGTCCTCTTACGGCTATGTGAATGAAAAAATAAAAAACTTGTGGCTCCGAGAAGGCAGGGAGTGAACAACGAAAACGCAAAAATAAAAAATCGATTGGGGTACAAGCGGTTAATCAGCTGATTTCCTTTCAGTTCTCCAGAGTGACAACTCTCCATCGGGGCTGCAGAACGCTTCCTGTGTCAGAAAAGCAAAATTGTAAGGTGGTTTCTTGATAACTCCTAATTTTTTCTTTACGCAGGATAAGTCTTTGTAAAGATCTTCAGAAGAGGCTCCCTTTGGCGGTCAGTTTTGAGATCTCTGCAAGTGGTCGGTCCGCAGGCAATTCTACTTGCTACTGTCCCATATGATGTAATGCTGTAAAGGGACGTAAGGGAAGCAGTCGATTCAGAACTTAAATCTGTTTTCCCTTAGTCCCGTCAGCAGCACAAGGCTCCTTTCCTATATTAGTCAGTCTGCTAAGGCCAAGTTCACATCTCAGTTATTTCCATCAGTTAGGCCTCATTCACATGACCTTTCAACGGGTCTGCCAAAAAATGCAGACAGCACATTATGTGCTGTCCATACCTCAACAAAAAAGACAGAACATGTCCTATTCTACTCTGTTTTACGGACAAGAACAGGCTGCGGTCGTGTGAATGGGGCCTTATTGTGGGCAAAAAACGGATACAGGTCAAAAACACAGAACCGGAGCAGATCTTTCCATTATACCTGATCTCTGCGTTGGCTTCACTACTGGTTTTGGCTCACAATAACTGATGACAATAACTGACCAAATAACTGAAGTCTGAACTTGGCCTAGGCAAGATTTAAAATACAGAAGGGGGTGGAGTTTGGGGCACCTTACATATCGTGTTCAGGTGTCGATAAAAAGTTCCATCTGTCCTATCAGCCTCCAAGGTGGTAAAATCCCATATGTTGTGCTGCTGACAGGACTAAGGGAAAACAGATTTACATTCTAAAACGAATGCTTTCCAGTATCTGTGGATTATAATGTCACCATAAACCACTTCTCCACTTCTGTGGATAATGGTCGGGGAGAGTGAAAAATTAACGGGACACCATTGTGAAATCAAAGATGATAAAGCTCTTTTATGGTTATATTCACCTGGGAGGTATTTTTGAGGCAGAAAATACCCTGTGTAGACATTGATTAATAGATGACATGCTATCTACCAGCAGCCACCACTAGGGGGAACTCAGAAGATCACTGCATACAGTGTTAGTATTAATTTCTATGTATAATCAGTATGCAGACAGCTCCCCCTAGTGGTGGCTACAGGAACACAGAATTATATTATTTATCTGTCTATCCAGGGGGATTGGCGCTCTGTACACCAGACACAATGACACACGTGATATAAAAGATCCTTTAATAAAGTGGTTAGTGATCGTTAGTAGCCACAAAAGGTAACGAGTTCTCTCATTGTATTGAAGGCAATACTGCAGACTTACTTTCAAACTGTGCCGCCATTGGCCTCCACAGGTGGGCGGGGCTTTGTCTGCACACAACCATTAAACATTAGGACACAACTTTATTGCTCGTTCAATCCACATTCGGATCGGTAATATCATAGAATCAGCCTCGTTCTGGAGGGAAGACGCGGTTATTACGTTAATCACTACTGATTATTGCATTGCTCTATATACACAGTATACAGTATTCATATCATCACAGCTCGTGGCCGTCAGGTGTCGCTCAGCTGGCTGACGTCCGTGAAACGTGTCCCTTCCAATATGTCATGGACATCCTCCATGGAAGTAGCTTGTCGGATTTTCTCCAAGCTGACCTGTCATCCGGAAAAAAAATGGAAGATGCATAATCATGGATTCTTATGACAACTCTTCCTCTCACATGCAGTGTTATCACAGGGACATTATGTGTATTCAGATCACCACCACATCTACACATCATATGTGACTGATATCAGCCGCTCCTCTTATAACGCTCCAGTACTGATATAACCTCCAGAGACATTACATCATATGTGACTGATATCAGCCGCTCCTCTTATAACGCTCCAGTACTGATATAACCTCCAGAGACATTACATCATATGTGACTGATATCAGCCGCTCCTCTTATAACGCTCCAGTACTGATATAACCTCCAGAGACATTACATCATATGTGACTGATATCAGCCGCTCCTCTTATAACGCTCCAGTACTGATATAACCTCCAGAGACATTACATCATATGTGACTGATATCAGCCGCTCCTCTTATAACGCTCCAGTACTGATATAACCTCCAGAGACATTACATCATATGTGACTGATATCAGCCGCTCCTCTTATAACACTCCAGTTCTGATATAACCTCCAGACATTACATCATATGTGACTGATATCAGCTCCTCTTATAATGCTCCAGTACTGATATAACCTCCAGAGACATTACATCATATGTGACTGATATCAGCCGCTCCTCTTATAACGCTCCAGTACTGATATAACCTCCAGAGACATTACATCATATGTGACTGATATCAGCCGCTCCTCTTATAACGCTCCAGTACTGATATAACCTCCAGAGACATTACATCATATGTGACTGATATCAGCCGCTCCTCTTATAACGCTCCAGTTCTGATATAACCTCCAGAGACATTACATCATATGTGACTGATATCAGCCGCTCCTCTTATAACGCTCCAGTACTGATATAACCTCCAGACATTACATCACATGTGACTGATATCAGCTGCTCCTCTTATAACGCTCCAGTACTGATATAACCTCCAGAGACATTACATCATATGTGACTGATATCAGCCGTTCCTCTTATAACGCTCCAGTGCTGATATAACCTCCAGAGACATTACATCATATGTGACTGATATCAGCCGCTCCTCTTATAACGCTCCAGTGCTGATATAACCTCCAGAGACATTACATTATATGTGACTGATATCAGCCGGTCCTCTTATAACGCTCCAGTACTGATATAACCTCAAGAGACATTACATCATATGTGACTGATATCAGCCGCTCCTCTTATAACGCTCCAGTACTGATATAACCTCCAGAGACATTACATCATATGTGACTGATATCAGCCGCCCCTCCTATAACGCTCCAGCACTATTATAAGCTGATTACGTTGGGTGCAGCAGCCCTTACACACCTGACCCTGGTGTTCGGTTACCTGCAGCCTCTGTGATAAGCGCACAAAGTCCCTCTGCACCTCCTCGCTCGTCTTCAGTTCGCTCTGGAGCCTCGAGATCTTATTCCTTTCATCATTCAGCGAGAGCTGGAGAGAAACCTGGAGAAGAGACAAGACGACAAGTGACATCCGAACCGTGGGAAAAATGAAATAAAACAATTCTGTCTAGCAGCTTCTTGGTTGCATCTGGGAGAGCTGGGTGACATGGATATTGCAGCGGTTACAGCTTCTCACCCAGCTTTCCAAGAATCCTGAACGACATCTGCAAGTAATTATACAGTTATATGGAGGCAGGATTACAACGTAGCTGGAAGACAACTCCTGTGATGGCAGCCATATTGTCGTCACCCAGCTTTCCCAGAAACAGTGGCAGAGGAGGACGACTCGGGGAACTTGTACCTTCTCCTCCTTTTCCTTCTTCAGGATCTTCTCCTGGTCCCCAAGAGACTCCCAGAGCTTCTGGACCTGACTCTCCGATTCCTGCAGCTGTAACTCGGCCTGTAGAAAGCAAAGGAGAGAAATTATCCCGACCACAGAGGTGTCAACTTGGTTAGATTTCTAGGCTCTCCCATGCAGGTTATTTCTGAAGAAGAAGAGCTGCAGTGTAAAGTACAGGAGAGAGAAAAAGCAAGATACTGCTGCAACTGGTGCATTAGTCATAGGTGGTCCCATCATCCACCTTTATCTCACCTGCTTCCTGTCCTGCTGTATCCGCTCCATCTCAGTCCTCAGGCTGGAAAGGGTGGCTGCAAAATTACAGATAACCAGTGAGGGACGTCTGAGGATACGCTTCCCAACCCCCCACCTCCGCTCAGGACATGGCACCTACCTTCCATAATCTCTGCAGTCAGGACGACACGAGGAGAGAAGGGAAAGAGATGACGTTAATGGTGCGGTCACTGCACGTATACCCTCAGAGTGTACGCAGACTCTGTCGTGATGGTTTCTGGCGTCCCTGCTGGGGTCCGGAATAAGTCTGTGTAGCACAGAGGGCAGTCTACTGTACAGCAGATATCCCCCCTTTGTAGCTATGTGTATTAATATGACGGCCCAGATAGGAACCCAATCTAAAGACCCCAGGGGCGGAGGCGTGACCCCACCCCACAGATTTAACCCATTCACCCCTCTCCTCGGTGTGAGTCTCCATCGCCCGCCTCAGCTGCTCCTCCAGGTCCTGCTTTGCCACTTGTTCTGCTTTCAGCTCCTCTTGCAGCGACACGATCTCGATGCACAATCGCTCCTGTCTGTGCTGCGCCGCCCTCTGGAAAAACCATAGGAGACATTACAAAAATGCTCAGTAACACATCCTGTAAGAACGCCCAGTAACATTCCCTGTAAGAACGCCCAGTAACATTCCCTGTAAGAACGCCCAGTAACACTTCCTACAAGAACGCCCAGTAACACTTCCTACAAGAACACCCAGCAACGCTTTCTGCAAGAATGCCCAGTAACACTTCCTGCAAGAACGTCCAGTAACACTTCCTACAAGAACGTCCAGTAACACTTCCTGCAAGAACGTCCAGTAACACTTCCTACAAGAATGCCCAGTAACACTTCCTACAAGAATGCCCAGTAACACTTCCTACAAGAATGCCCAGACTTCCTACAAGAATGCCCAGTAACACTTCCTACAAGAATGCCCAGTAACGCTTCCTACAAGAATGCCCAGTAACACTTCCTACAAGAACGTCCAGTAACACTTCCTACAAGAACGTCCAGTAACACTTCCTACAAGAACGTCCAGTAACACTTCCTACAAGAACGTCCAGTAACGCTTCCTACAAGAATGTCCAGTAACGCTTCCTGCAAGAATGCCCAGCAACACTTCCTACAAGAATGCCCAGTAACACTTCCTACAAGAATGCCCAGTAACACTTCCTACAAGAATGCCCAGTAACACTTCCTGCAAGAATGCTCAGTAACACTTCCTGCAAGAATGCTCAGTAACACTTCCTGCAAGAATGCCCAGTAACACTTCCTGTAAGAATGCCCAGTAACGCTTCCTACAAGAATGCCCAGTAACGCTTCCTACAAGAATGCCCAGTAACGCTTCCTACAAGAATGCCCAGTAACGCTTCCTACAAGAATGCCCAGTAACACTTCCTACAAGAATGCCCAGTAACACTTCCTACAAGAATGCCCAGTAACACTTCCTGCAAGAATTCCCAGTAACACTTCCTACAAGAATGCCCAGTAACACTTCCTACAAGAATGCCCAGCAACACTTCCTGCAAGAATGCCCAGTAACACTTCCTGTAAGAATGCCCAGTAACAGTTCTACTAGAATGCCCAGTAACACTTCCTACAAGAATGCCCAGCAACACTTCCTGCAAGAATGCCCAGTAACACTTCCTGCAAGAACGCCCAATAACACTTCCTACAAGAACGCCCAGTAACACTTCCTACAAGAATGCCCAGCAACACTTCCTGCAAGAACGCCCAATAACACTTCCTGTAAGAATGCCCAGTAACACTTCCTACTAGAATGCCCAGTAACACTTCCTGCAAGAATGCTCAGTAACACTTCCTGCAAGAATGCTCAGTAACACTTCCTACAAGAATGCTCAGTAACACTTCCTACAAGAACGCCCAGTAACACTTCCTACAAGAACGCCCAGTAACACTTCCTACAAGAATGCTCAGTAACACTTCCTGTAAGAACGCTCAGTAACGCTTCCTACAAGAATGCCCAGTAACGCTTCCTACAAGAATGCACAGTAACGCTTCCTACAAGAATGCCCAGTAACGCTTCCTACAAGAATGCACAGTAACGCTTCCTACAAGAATGCCCAGTAACGCTTCCTACAAGAATGCTCCTACAAGAATGCTCAGTAACGCTTCCTACAAGAATGCCCAGTAACACTTCCTGCAATGTATAATATTTACACGTTAATAGACTGCAGGCTTTTGCAGCCGCTGATTGACACTGTGCATACATAGAAGAAAAATCTGCTTACCTGCGGAGTTGAAAGCTGCACGGTCTGTCCTGTGGGGGGCGCTTGTAAACTTAGTGTCCTCAGCTTCTCATTCTCATCGTTCAGACAGTTCACCTCCTGACACAAGCGGCTGAAGGAGGCGGTTAAAGCAGCCTGCGTATAAAACACGGAAACAGACAGCGTGAAGCCAATAACGACAAAACAAGAGGATGGGGAATAACTGCGCCGATTCCCATCATTTCTGGTCAATTATCAGAAAATATCAGGCTCATCTGGTAACTGATGAATGGATTGTCAGCTCAATGCCAGGCAGCTGGCGTACAGCCTCATGTGAAAACATATGACACGCTGAGGCCGGAGAGGCAGCAGACATAAAAGGGTTAAAAATGACTATATAAAACCTGCAATGACTCATGCAGCTCGAGAAGGACCTTGGAAGCGGATCTCACCATTTTCTGCGCCGTCTTCTGCTGGCTGTCGGCCAGGTTTTTCTGCAGACTTTGCAGAATTTCTTCCGAATTCTTTATTTGATCGAGTAACTGCTTCACCTGCAGGAGATCCCGGGAACGTGTGAACATAAAGAAGTATAACCCCCATCTGGTGAGACACGCCTGTATAATCACTCACCTGGTTGGCGCAATCCTCCGAGCTGCATCTCAGAGCGTCCTGCAGCGCCTCCTTCTCCTGCCTCGCCTTCTCCAGCCGCTCCGCCGTGCTCTGCAGGGCAGCCTTCTGCTGCGCGAACTGGAAGGTGAAAAAAAAAGGTGAAAAAAGTCACGACTTTCCTAATAGTCCTATACAAGTCTATATGTTTCCATGGTAACAGACTACAAACACACCCTGTGTAGTCAGATCCTGCAGTCCCCTAATTCTTAGTAACATACATTTGGCAGGAAAGCAAAAAGTAAGGGACGGATCGCAGGGATCAGACTACACTGGATTTGTTTGTTGTCTGTTACCATGGAAACACATAAACCTGTACAGGAGCCGGGGACACAACACGGTAAGGCATATTTTGAATCTTTTTTGGGGGGGGCGCTCGGCCTGGTTACCTCTTGCTCAGATAGTAGCTGGTACCCTGCCGGGGGGATGTAGATGCACTCGGGGACCAGGGTAGCTGTAGAGATGAGGGAGGCCGTGTCCTCCTGGCCCTGGATCAGCCTGTCCCCCGGAAAAGAGGAAATCGAGACGCAATCAAAGCCTCGGGCAAAGGCCTCCGCCGCAGCCAGGAGCTCAGAGTCATCTGAGGGGCTCTCCGGAGAGGAGGTGAGGGGGTCCGGCCCAAAGCTGCCATCGTCTGCCTGAGACATCAATGCACGGCGGTTTCCTGCAGGACACGAGAAGTAACGCACATGACACACGGCTCATGGGGAAGAGGAGCAGTTAAAGGGGCGTCTAGCGGAACGGGTACACAGCGTCTCAGGTTTATTTATTGGGGCGGGGATCTGAAGGGTCTAGTCCGCGCAGTAGATGGCGGAATATGGAAACCGGAATCTGCGCCGTCCTTCATACGGCTGTGTCCACCTGCGGAGCCGTCCCGTTGAGTGGTCGGATTCAGCAGCAGAAGACGGAGGGTCAGATATCTGTGGATTTAACGGCAAATACACGCTGGTCTCCTCTCAAGGGTTCTGTGACCACGTGCAACCGCGTCGTATGGAGCCGCAGAGCGCTGCTAACGTTATCTGATGGGGGTTTCCGCTGTCTGTTATCAGGTTGTATGTTTGCACAGACGCGCTGTGTTTGCAGCCGGCACAGATAACATCGGCTCTGCTCAACATGTGTATTAGGGCTCATGCACACGAACATATTTTTTTGTCCGTGTCCGGTCGTTTTTTTTTTTGCAACCATTTATTTTAATGGGGCCAATCGGAAATGACTCCGAGTGCATTCCGTGTCCGTATGTCCACAAGTCCGTCCGCAATAAAGTAGAACACGTCCTATTCTTGTCCGTTTTGTGGACAGGCATTGTTGCAATGGATCCGAAAAAAACGGATGTAACACGGACATCATCCGTGGGTTTTTTTGTGGATCCATGTTTTTTGCGCACCGCTAAATACATACAGTCATGTGCATGAGCCCTTATTCTGCTATAACTACTACTATTCAAAATTAACTACTACTCCAAATATAACTACTACTACTACTCCCACTACTATACAATCACAAACATTACATTACATACATGCATGCATGCACCTCCAGCTGCAGTGCTACTACAACCCTCAGCATTGTCTGACTGCAGCATGCTGGGGGTTGCAGTAAATCTTTGCATTATCCATACCATATGACAGAAAGTAATAACGCCATGCAGGACGCATAGTCTGTACCGACCCTTGCTGTAGGCTTCTCGGGCTTTCCCTCAGACTTTTCGGGGAGCCCTTCCCTCCTTCTTCTCCTCCCGACCCCAAACTTTCCTCCTCAGGACTAAGCAAATCCGCATCCGCATGGGACACGTTTCCGTATCCGCTCGGTAATCTCCGTGGCCGCTCGGCGCTCTGAACACTTCGGCCATTTCCGTCAGCGCTCGGCCTCCTGCCTGTTACAATCGTCTCCCATTGTGTTGGTGGCGGCTCGGGGATTTCCGTCGGCGCTCGGCTCAGAGGCTTCGGCAATTTCCGTCATCCTGAAGAGCTTTTTACTTGTGTGTACAGCAAGCAGAGTTCTGTCCAAGATACAGCAAGCAGTGTTATATCCATGATGTCTGCTTAGGTAGATTCAGCACCCTGTGAGATGGACCTCTCTGAACCTTGCCTTTCTGGAGACATGTCTGGCACCTTTGACCAAGACAAATATAAGGCTGGAAACCTATGGTGACTCCCTGATGATGGCTGTCAGATGTCTATGTCCATCTTTAGGGTTGGCTGCGTTCACATCTGCCTCCGTAGGCTGCCACAGACGCGGCCTACGCCATATTTTATATGGCGCCATATGTAGGGCAATTTTTTTTAGTCAGAATGATAGATACTGGTTATGAACCGCATGTAAAGGAGGCCTCCAGTGATCCAATGGATCCCAGAAATTACAGATAACCGTCCAAAAGAAGCGACACATAAATCCCGGGCCGGATGGTAAATCTCTGAGCAGATAGTTATCATTAGTATTTTATACTTTGTCTGCTTTTTGCGCAGTCTGGCAGCATTTCACAGCCGATTCCAAGCCTTCCTGTATGAACCAGGTCGTGCAACGTAAAATCAGACAAAAAAACACATCCTCCAGCGACCGAGAGCCACAAACAGGATGCAGCCGCGTGATTTCAGAGGAAGACCCTCCACACTCCATTAACCCTCAGCACCGCGCACACAGTCTACAGCAGCGAGTCCGCATCTGAGTATGAGGGTCCACAGGCTTCTAAATGCTAATATATAATATAGCATAGCTAGCGCTGAATGCAATGACATAAAAATGTAGTATCTCCCTGCAGCCACCACTAGGGGGAGCTCAGGAGCTTACTGCTTGCTGTGCTATCATTGAGGTCTAATGTATATGCTGTGAGCTCCCTCTAGTGGTGGCCACAGGGATACAGAATTCTATAAATGACCAAGGATTGGAGATGTGTATCAGAAAAAAACGGAGCTATGACCACCACAAAGAAATATTAGGAAATGGATCAGCTCAGAATTTTGGACTTATTTAGATTAAAAGAAGGAAATTATAGTGTGCAAGACTGGAAGTTCACAAGTCCTTCAGCAGAAAAAAAAATCCCCATTATCTGCTTGCACTTTACTTTCGTCAAAAAAAGAAGGAAGCGGGGAATCCGCAGGAGGCCGGTCATTGAAGAAAGAAGTGCCTTTTACTGGTATTCGTGTCCTATGGGTATTATAAGATGCTTTAGCACTATTAACCCCTTAATGGCTGTTTTTACTTTAATGGGCTTTAGTCTAGGCCACCGCCTTTTTATGAGAGCCTAGAATAAGTACTGCAGCATCCCCCCTTCCCCCAGTGCAGGGGAGTTTGGGGGCTCAGCCCTCACATGAGAGCCAGGCTTTTGCTCTAATGGCCTGGAAATGCAGTAGCGCCAATTCGGGCTGTTTAACCCCCTAGAGGCTGCGGCCAATAGTGTTTCCTGTCAGGCTGCACCTCTCTGGCGCATCCTTGTGGTGACTGTCAGTATAGCACTGATAGTATAATGCATTGTATTGCATAAGCTGTTCAATGCACTATAGAGGTGATCTAAAGATTGCCTGTGAATGACTCCTTGTGGAACTCCTAAAGGGTTAAAAAAAAAAACCTAAAATGTTTTATTAAATAAATACCCTCTTTTTTCCTTTGGAAAAAAACTTTTCAATGGAAAAAAATTGCAAAATATTTGGTATGTCTGCGTCTGTAAGGACCTGTGCTACACAATTATCATGTCATTTATCCCATAAGGTGAATGTTCTGAAAACAAAAATGCCAGATTTGCTGTTTTTTGCTTATTTGGCACAAAAAAAATGAATAAAAAGCAATCAATAGTGGTAAGTACCCCAAAATGATACCAAGTCGTCCCGCAAAAATCAAGCCCTCACACAGGGCTTTCCATAGAAAGAAAAATAAAAAAGTTATGGGTGTTGGGATGCGGTGATGCAAAAACTTTTTTTTTTATTTTAAAAAAAGGACTTTTATTGTGTAAATGTTAAATAAATTCTAGGTATTTGATATCGCTGTAATCGTACTGACCCAGAGAGTAAAGTTATCATAAAAAATGCAAAACACTGCAAAATTTATAGCAAAAACTCAGAGGCAGTATAGCTGTTTTTCCACCCAGAAAGAGTTAATAAAAGGTCATCAGTAAGTTACGCGCACCCCAAAATAGCAAAATTAAAAAGTACAACATGTTCTGCAAAAAAAACAAGTCTTCATACGGCTACATAGACAGAAAAATTAAAAAAGTCATAGCTCTTGGAAGGCGACGATGAAAAAAATTGCCACTAGAGCCAAAAATGCATGTAGGAGGAAGGGGTTAAAAGGGTTGCCCAGGACCTACCTACTGATGACCTATCCTCGAGATCGGTGGTGGTCTAACTCCCCGCTCGGGTGAGCGCTGTGGCCTCTGCCTGTGACGTCGCACCCATCAGTCAATGGGATTGGGCTGCAATACCAAACACTACCACTACAGAATAGGCGGCGCTGTGCTTGCTATACTATGAAGCGGTTGTCCCATTTATTTCAGGATCGTAGCCTCTTCTATCAGCTGATCGGCAGGGGTGTGGGCTGTTGGACCTCCACCGATGTGATATTGATAACCTCTCCTGAGGATTGGTCATCAATATCAAATTCCTGGAAAACACCATTAAGTCTAATATTAACGGGGTCTTCTACCTTAAAGGGTTTCTGTCACCAGTTTTTTCGGTATGAATCAGGCCGACATTAGAGATGTGCTAATGTCACCTGATTCCAAATATATATCTGTTTTATTTACTGGTGCCCCCATTTTTATATAAAATGAACTTTTATTTTATGCTAATAAGGCCTCTAGGTGCAAGGGGCGTTACCTCTGCTCCTAGAGGATCTGTTGATTGACAGGACCAGGCAGAGAAGAAACACTGCATTCACCATACCTTTTAAGGACCTTCAATGATGTCATGACCATGTGATCAGTCACATGGTTAGGATCACACAAACAGCCTGTCTCCTCCTAAACCATGTGACTGATCACATGGTCATGACATCATTGAAGGTCCTTAAAAGGTATGGTGAATGCAGTGTTTCTTCTCTGCCTGGTCCTGTCAATCAACAGAGCCTCTAGGAGCAGAGGTAACGCCCCTTGCACCTAGAGGCCTTATTAGCATAAAATAAAAGTTCATTTTATATAAAAATGGGGGCACCAGTAAATAAAACAGATATATATTTGGAATCAGGTGACATTAGCACATCTCTAATGTCAGCCTGATTCATACCGAAAAAACTGGTGACAGAAACCCTTTAAGCAAACCCTTCTATGTGTGGTCTTATACTTTGTGGAGGTTCATGGGTGTGAATTGTGACACCTTAAAAGTCCATAGGAACAGGGTGAACACGGAGCAGCTGGACATTGTCCTTGGGGCTAGACCCACAGCGCAAATTAAATTGTAAAATTCTGGCTTCCTGCAGCCGCCACTAGAGGGAGCTCAAAAATAAATGAAAAGCCACAAAAATGTTGGAAATTTTCCTAAGCAAAAACCCCTTTGTATATGCATGGGATGCAGATCACTGGCATATTTTGGCACAGGATGTCCATGAAAAATTCCATTGTGTGACCATACCCCGACGGGTTAACAGTCTCCGCCTCCATGGGGCCAGCTAACGTTTTTGGAATTACAAATTGTGATGTTCCTGTTGAAAGTGTCCAGAACTCATGTTTTGACTGAACTTCCTCCATGTTCTGGTTTCGTTGTATTCTCTGACAGAGAGAGTTCAGTCTTTTAAGGACACCCTTGATTCTCGCTGCAGCAGAAGTCGCCTCCTCCCCCTTCCCCGTACGCCCACCAGCAGGTGCAGCCGCCTCTCCCCGGGGACCCAGTTGTTGAGAATTTTATGCTCCTGTGACTTTGTGCTTATTACTCAGTGATCGGCCTCATCAGTTACTCATCATCAGTGCTGGGTCCACCATGCTGCTGCTCCTTGTCCTCTGCCTGTGGGTCGCCTGCTCAGCCCGAAATCCAGATTACTCCGGGATCACCACAGTGCCCGCAGAAGGTGAGCGATGACATAACATGTCCCCATCCACCCGGTGATAATCCCTATGGTCAGTCCTATGCACTCTGTACGCTGTGATGATCCCTTCTCTCTGATCACTCTCTGCAATAATCTACAGGTGATGTTCAAAAACTTTGTGATCCCTACTCTTCCTCCTGTACGATCCCTACCCTCCCTTCTGTGATCCTTACTCTCCCTCCTGTATGATCACTACTCTCCCTCCTGTATGATCCCTACTCTCCCTCCTGTATCATCCCTACTCTCCCTCCTGTATGATCCCTACTCTCCCTCCTGTATCATCCCTACTCTCCCTCCTGTATCATCCCTACTCTCCCTCCTGTATGATCCTTACTCTCCCTCCTGTATCATCCCTACTCTCCCTCTTGTATCATCCCTACTCTCCCTCCTGTATGATCCCTACTCTCCCTCCTGTATCATCCCTACTCTCCCTCCTGTATCATCCTTAATCTCCCTCCTATATCATCCCTACTCTCCCTCCTGTATGATCCTTACTCTCCCTCCTGTACGATCCCTACTCTCCCTCCTGTATCATCCCTACTCTCCTCCTGTATGATCCTTACTCTCCCTCCTGTATGATCCTTACTCTCCCTCCTGTGTGATCCCTACCCTCCCTCCTGTATGATCCTTACTCTCCCTCCTGTATGATCCTTACTCTCCCTCCTGTATGATTCTTACTCTCCTTCCTGTATCATCCCTACTCTCCTTCCTGTATGATCCCTATTCTCCCTCCTGTATGATCCTTACTCTCCCTCCTGTATCCTGCCTACTCTCTCTCCTGTA
The DNA here is from genome assembly GCA_900303285.1 of Rhinella marina. NCBI lineage: Eukaryota > Metazoa > Chordata > Amphibia > Anura > Bufonidae > Rhinella > Rhinella marina. The sequence continues at coordinate 87,176 of ONZH01010085.1, read as the reverse complement.
TGATCCTTACTCCCTCTCCTGTATCATCCCTACTCTCCCTCTTGTATCATCCCTACTCTCCCTCCTGTATGATGCTTACTCTCCCTCCTGTATGATCCCTACTCTCCCTCTTGTATCATCCCTACTCTCCCTCCTGTATCATCCTTACTCTCCCTCCTGTATGATCCCTACTCTCCCTCCTGTATCATCCCTACTCTCTCTCCTGTATGATCCTTACTCTCCCTCCTTTATCATCCCTACTCTCCCTCTTGTATCATCCCTACTCTCCCTCCTGTATGATGCTTACTCTCCCTCCTGTATGATCCCTACTCTCCCTCTTGTATCATCCCTACTCTCCCTCCTGTATGATCCCTACTCTCCCTCATGTATCATCCCTACTCTCCCTCTTGTATCATCCCTACGCTCCCTCCTGTATGATCCCTACTCTCCTTCTTGTATCATCCCTACTCTCCCTCCTGTATGATTCTTACTCTCTTTCCTGTATCATCCCTACTCTCCCTCTTGTATCATCCTTACTCTCCCTCCTGTATCATCCTTACTCTCCCTCCTGTATGATCCTTACTCTCCCTCCTGTATGATCCCTACTCTCCCTCCTGTATCATTCCTACTCTCTTATCACTCTCTTCAATAATCTATGGGTGATGTTCAAAGATTATCTATATGATGAGCCTTACCCTCCCCCCACACCACCACGACCCCTATCACTACTCTTCCTACATTATCACAGTCTCTAAAAGCACTATTATATACCTGTGTGACATATATTCTAATATAATCCCTACTCTCCCTCCTGTATGATCCTTACTCTCCCTCCTGTGTGATCCCTACTCTCCCTCCTGTATCATCCCTACTCTCCCTCCTGTGTGATCCTTACTCTCCCTCCTGTATGATCCTTACTTTCGCTCCTGTATGATCCTTACTCTCCCTCCTGTATGATCCATACTCTCCCTCCTGTATCATCCCTACTCTCCCTCCTGTATCATCCTTACTCTCCCTCCTGTGTGATCCCTACTCTCCCTCCTGTGTGATCCCTACTCTCCCTCCTGTATGATCCCTACCCTCCCTCCTGTATGATCCTTACTCTCCCTCCTGTGTGATCCCTACTCTCCCTCCTGTATGATTCTTTCTCTCCTTCCTGTATCATCCCTACTCTCCCCTCCTGTATGATCCTTACTTTCGCTCCTGTATGGTCCTTACTCTCCCTCCTGTATGATCCCTACTCTCCCTCCTGTATCATCCCTATCCTCCCTCCTGTATCATCCCTACTCTCCCTCCTGTATCATCCCTACTCTCCCTCCTGTATCATTCCTACTCTCCCTCCTGTATCATCCCTACTCTCCCTCCTGTATCATTCCTACTCTCCCTCCTGTATCATCCCTAGTCTCCCTTCTGTATGATCCCTACTCTCCTTCCTGTATGATCCCTACTCTCCCTCCTGTATGATCCCTACTCTCCCTCCTGTACCTAAAACATCAATAGGATCCATCATCAGCAGTCTACTTGTTGACGGTTTCCTTATGTTAAAATTTCAGAAATAACCATAGCCGTGTGTAAGATCTTCCTACAACTTTGTATTGTATAATGAGAAGTAATCCTGTTTTATACTCCTGTCACATCCAAAGCTGTGTTTACAATTTTGATGGTTCCCTGCTGGCCGAAACCTGAACGATCAGTTGATGATATAATATATAGATACTGTTATATCCTCTGAATGATCTGCCCTGTGTCCCTCAGGTTCCATCTCTGTGCCCTGCGGCTCCTACTCCACAAGTCCTCCTCCACTGGTGCTGAAGCTGCAGATGGAGGAGCACCGCAACGACTCATGGGTGGTGGTGGCGATGGACCCTGTGGTCCTGAAGTTATTAAATTTGTATCGGCCATCTATTCTGCTCTCTTCCGATGGCTACAATGACACTTCAAGGAATTATTCCTGCTCCGTGGACAACGTGGTCAGAACTGTTTTCAAAATTACAGGTAAAATCCTCCCTCGCTCCAGATATCAATCCCGGCACCGACGACCCAGACAGTCCCGCAGTGTGACTACAGTACGACCTCTCCATGACAGTGCCTAGATGTAGAAGATGCCAAGGCATAAAAGTAGCAGAGCCTGCACATCTCTCCCGTTTTCTGCCTGCACATCTCCCCCGTTTTCTGCCTGCACATCTCCTCCGTTTTCTGCCTGCACATCTCCTCTGTTTTCTGCCTGCACATCTCCTCCATTTTCTGCCTGCACATCTCCCCCGTTTTCTGCCTGCACATCTCCTCCATCTTCTGCCTGCACATCTCCTCTGTTTTCTGCCTGCACGTCTCCTCTGTTTTCTGCCTGCACGTCTCCTCTGTTTTCTGCCTGCACGTCTCCTCTGTTTTCTGCCTGCACGTCTCCTCTGTTTTCTGCCTGCACATCTCCCCCATTTTCTGCCTGCACATCTCCTCCGTTTTTTTGCCTGCACATCTCCCCCATTTTTCTGCCTGCACGTCTCCTCCGTTTTCTGCTTGCACGTCTCCTCCGTTTTCTGCCTGCACGTCTCCTCCGTTTTCTGCCTGCACGTCTCCTCCGTTTTCTGCCTGCACGTCTCCTCTGTTTTCTGCCTGCACATCTCCCCCATTTTCTGCCTGCACATCTTCTCCGTTTTCTTGCCTGCACATCTCCCCCGTTTTCTGCCTGCACGTCTCCTCTGTTTTCTGCCTGCACGTCTCCCCCGTTTTCTGCCTGCATGTCCCCTCCGTTTTCTGCCTGCACATCTCCTCCGTTTTCTGCCTGCACGTCTCCCCCGTTTTCTGCCTGCACATCTCCCCCATTTTCTGCCTGCACATCTCCTCCATTTTCTGCCTGCACGTCTCCTCCGTTTTCTGCCTGCACGTCTCCCCTTTTTCCTGTCACACGTCTCCTCCGTTTTCTGCCTGCACATCTCCTCCGTTTTCTGCCTGCACACCTCCCCCGTTTTCTGCCTGCACATCTCCTCCGTTTTCTGCCTGCACACCTCCTCCCGTTTTCTGCCTGCACATCTCCTCCATCTTCTGCCTGCACATCTCCTCCGTTTTCTGCCTGCACACCTCCCCCGTTTTCTGCCTGCACATCTCCTCCATCTTCTGCCTGCACATCTCCTCCGTCTTCTGCCTGCACATCTCCTCCGTTTTCTGCCTGCACACCTCCCCCGTTTTCTGCCTGCACATCTCCTCCATCTTCTGCCTGCACATCTCCTCCATCTTCTGCCTGCACGTCTACCCCGTTTTCTGCCTGCACATCTCCTCCATCTTCTGCCTGCACGTCTCCTCTGTTTTCTGCCTGCACGTCTCCTCTGTTTTCTGCCTGCACATCTCCCCTGTTTTCTGCCTGCACATCTCCTCCATCTTCTGCCTGCACGTCTCCTCTGTTTTCTGCCTGCATGTCTCCTCCATCTTCTGCCTGCACATCTCCTCCGTTTTCTACCTACACATCTCCTCCGTTTTCTGCCTGCACATCTCCTCCGTTTTCTGCCTGCACATCTCCTCCGTCTTCTGCCTGCACGTCTCTTCTGTTTTCTGCCTGCACATCTCCTCTGCTTTCCACCCGGAACTTCTCCTCCGTTTTCTGCTTCCACGTTCTGCCAGCACGTCCCCTGTTTTCTGTCACATGTATCTTATATTTTCTGCCAGAACATGTCCTCCGTCTTCTGCCTGCACATCTCCTCCATTTTCTGCCTGCACATCTCCGTTTTCTGCCTGCACGTCTCCTCCGTTTTCTGCCTGCACGTCTCCTCCGTTTTCTGCCTGCACGTCTCCTCTGTTTTCTGCCTGCACGTCTCCTCTGTTTTCTGCCTGCACGTCTCCCCCGTTTTCTGCCTGCATGTCCCCTCCGTTTTCTGCCTGCACATCTCCTCCGTTTTCTGCCTGCACGTCTCCCCCGTTTTCTGCCTGCACATCTCCCCCATTTGCTGCCTGCACGTCTCCTCCGTTTTCTGCCTGCACGTCTCCCCTTTTTCCTGTCACACGTCTCCTCCGTTTTCTGCCTGCACGTCTCCTCCCTGTTCTGCCTGCACGTCTGCCCTTTTTCCTGTCACACGTCTCCTCCGTTTTCTGCCTGCACATCTCCTCCGTTTTCTGCCTGCACATCTCCCCCATTTTCTGCCTGCACATCTCCTCCGTTTTTTGCCTGCACATCTCCCCCATTTTCTGCCTGCACGTCTCCTCCGTTTTCTGCTTGCACGTCTCCTCCGTTTTCTGCCTGCACGTCTCCTCCGTTTTCTGCCTGCACGTCTCCTCCGTTTTCTGCCTGCACGTCTCCTCTGTTTTCTGCCTGCACATCTCCCCCATTTTCTGCCTGCACATCTTCTCCGTTTTCTGCCTGCACATCTCCCCCGTTTTCTGCCTGCACGTCTCCTCTGTTTTCTGCCTGCACGTCTCCCCCGTTTTCTGCCTGCATGTCCCCTCCGTTTTCTGCCTGCACATCTCCTCCGTTTTCTGCCTGCACGTCTCCCCCGTTTTCTGCCTGCACATCTCCCCCATTTTCTGCCTGCACATCTCCTCCATTTTCTGCCTGCACGTCTCCTCCGTTTTCTGCCTGCACGTCTCCCCTTTTTCCTGTCACACGTCTCCTCCGTTTTCTGCCTGCACGTCTCCTCCCTGTTCTGCCTGCACGTCTGCCCTTTTTCCTGTCACACGTCTCCTCCGTTTTCTGCCTGCACATCTCCTCCGTTTTCTGCCTGCACACCTCCCCCGTTTTCTGCCTGCACATCTCCTCCGTTTTCTGCCTGCACACCTCCCCCGTTTTCTGCCTGCACATCTCCTCCATCTTCTGCCTGCACATCTCCTCCGTCTTCTGCCTGCACATCTCCTCCGTTTTCTGCCTGCACACCTCCCCCGTTTTCTGCCTGCACATCTCCTCCATCTTCTGCCTGCACATCTCCTCCATCTTCTGCCTGCACGTCTACCCCGTTTTCTGCCTGCACATCTCCTCCATCTTCTGCCTGCACGTCTCCTCTGTTTTCTGCCTGCACGTCTCCTCTGTTTTCTGCCTGCACATCTCCCCTGTTTTCTGCCTGCACATCTCCTCCATCTTCTGCCTGCACGTCTCCTCTGTTTTCTGCCTGCATGTCTCCTCCATCTTCTGCCTGCACATCTCCTCCGTTTTCTACCTACACATCTCCTCCGTTTTCTGCCTGCACATCTCCTCCGTTTTCTGCCTGCACATCTCCTCCGTCTTCTGCCTGCACGTCTCTTCTGTTTTCTGCCTGCACATCTCCTCTGCTTTCCACCCGGAACTTCTCCTCCGTTTTCTGCTTCCACGTTCTGCCAGCACGTCCCCTGTTTTCTGTCACATGTATCTTATATTTTCTGCCAGAACATGTCCTCCGTCTTCTGCCTGCACATCTCCTCCATTTTCTGCCTGCACATCTCCGTTTTCTGCCTGCACGTCTCCTCCGTTTTCTGCCTGCACGTCTCCTCCGTTTTCTGCCTGCACGTCTCCTCTGTTTTCTGCCTGCACGTCTCCTCTGTTTTCTGCCTGCACGTCTCCCCCGTTTTCTGCCTGCATGTCCCCTCCGTTTTCTGCCTGCACATCTCCTCCGTTTTCTGCCTGCACGTCTCCCCCGTTTTCTGCCTGCACATCTCCCCCATTTGCTGCCTGCACGTCTCCTCCGTTTTCTGCCTGCACGTCTCCCCTTTTTCCTGTCACACGTCTCCTCCGTTTTCTGCCTGCACGTCTCCTCCCTGTTCTGCCTGCACGTCTGCCCTTTTTCCTGTCACACGTCTCCTCCGTTTTCTGCCTGCACATCTCCTCCGTTTTCTGCCTGCACACCTCCCCCATTTTCTGCCTGCACGTCTCCTCTTTTTTCTGCCTGCACGTCTCCTCTTTTTTCTGCCTGCACGTCTCCTCCGTTTTCTGCCTGCACGTCTCCTCTGTTTTCTGCCTGCACGTCTCCTCCGTTTTCTGCCTGCACGTCTCCTCTGTTTTCTGCCTGCACGTCTCCTCCGTTTTCTGCCTGCACATCTCCCCCATTTTCTGCCTGCACGTCTCCTCTTTTTTTCTGCCTGCACATGTTCCCCGTTTTCTGCCTGCACATCTCCCCCATTTTCTGCCTGCACGTCTCCTCTGTTTTCTGCCTGCACGTCTCCTCTGTTTTCTGCCTGCACATCTCCCCCATTTTCTGCCTGCACGTCTTCTCTGTTTTCTGCCTGCACATCTCCCCCATTTTCTGCCTGCACATCTCCTCCGTTTTCTGCCTGCACATCTCCCCCATTTTCTGCCTGCACGTCTCCCCCGTTTTCTGCCTGCACGTCTCCTCCGTTTTCTGCCTGCGCGTCCCGTTTCCTGTCACACGTCTCCTCCGTTTTCTGCCTGCACACCTCCCCCGTTTTCTGCCTGCACATCTCCCCCGTTTTCTGCCTGCACACCTCCCCCGTTTTCTGCCTGCACATCTCCTCCGTTTTCTGCCTGCACGTCCCGTTTCCTGTCACACGTATCTTCTATTTTCTGCCGGAACGTGTCCGTTTTCTCCCATAACATCTCCTCTGTTTTCTGGCGACATTTGCGCCCCATGAATCTGTGTTATCATCCATTGCTTTGCTATACCAGCGGGGCCACGTTCTGGCCTGTAACAGGAGGGAGCAGCTTCTGTACAGTATCGGAATATCTGACGAGCGCACATCGGAGTCCTGCCTGATCAGCACTACTTTGTGTAGCAGACCGCTTTAACCCTTTTGTTGCCATTTCCTGTCAGAGAGTCCTCACCATGCATCTCTTTTACCTTCCATGGAGGCAGACCGCCCAACTGTTTTGGGTCTTGGGGGAAGGGGGCCCAGTGTTACCCTTTTTTTGTTCCCAACATTTTGTTCAACATTTTTCTGTTCCCAACATATTCCAGCAGCTAAGGGGACTTCAGCGCAAAGAGATTTTCACGGCTTCCATTGCAGTCATTGGTATGAAGGAAGCAGGACACAGAACTGTATGGAGGAGATGTCTCAATGTGTTTATGTCAGTTCTGTGCGGTAAATGCATTGAGAAACAGGGTGTTCATGATGAGCGCCATATTTAAGAAGTGAAATAGATGTTGTAGATAAAGCGGGTGAGGCCGAGGGCGACATTTTTTGTTACAATTTTTTTTTATTTAAAAAAGGTGTAATTCCGGAGTCTGGTGAAGATGGGTGACAACCCATATAGATGATACAGGAGTAGCTATATTGGTTGTCACCCAGCATTCCTAGGAACAGATATGACAACTCCAGGTCTGGGGACTGGTCAGTTGTCGGTGGAGGTGCACTTTACTCCCAGTGTCGCAGCTATGTACGTGGGACCTCTTCGGTTCGCACACCTCATTATGGTAATTATTAGCGCAGGATGTTGCGGGTCCACAACACACGATTTTCACATCCTCACATATTACAGGAACTTAATTTCCTCATATAACCTAAAAGCTGCTTCATAATTTCTACAAAAATCTAATTAATAAAGCAGAATGAGATGGGAAAATACAAGGAGCGGCTGCGGTCAGGCTGGTTGCTATGGATACACTACAATATGATATATAAGATTGGCAAGCAACATTTGCCGAGCTACCAGTCTGTCAGACTACTCCGTCCGTAACGGCGGAGAACTGAGGGTGAAGTAGGAGACAAGAAACTCTTAAGTCCCCAATCCAGGCTTTTCTCTCTTTCTTACTGCTGTATCAATCAGATCAGAAAAAAGTTGTTGGAGAACCCCTCTAAAGGCTATGTGCACCTTTGGGGACATTTTTTATTATTATTGCATTGTACTCATTTAGAGCTGAAAATAGTTTTTCAAATTGGCCTTTATTAAAAAAAAATATGTCCTCCTTTTTTCTGTACAGAGCTGAGATGCTGTAGTAGCAGCCTTTGTCTTTTCCGTCAGACCAGGAGCTGACGGACTCCTTATCTCTGCTCTCTGACATTATAAACACTCATTATAGCTCAGTCCTTATCTTACTGATAAGAATGTGGCTTAAATAAGTGTTTATGACCTCTTAGTAGTTTGGAGATAAGGGTTACTAGATAACCCGCAAAAAGTGAAAGTACTAGTCACATAGCTAGAAAAACAGTTAACCCTTTGTGACAGAACGGCTCAATATTTTTAACAAAGGATAATTGAAAATTGAAAAAATGATTTTTTTTAGGCAAAAATGAGTAACATACAATCATTAAAAAAAAATTGCCTCCAAAGGAGTACATAGCCATTAATTTATACGATAATAAACATACTTGCCAACTCTCTAGAAACTTCCAGGAGGCTCCAGAAAAAAATGGGGAGACCTCCAGGAAGAGATGGCAACTCTCTTAGACATTGGGGTCAGGTGGTGGATCACCCCTGACAGATATTTACACTAACAGGGTACATTGGTGATGTCATCGTTCCCGCAGGTGACATCACTTGGGATCAGCCCCGGATACTTAGGGGGTCATTTATTAAGAAATTATATGCCACTTTTTGACATATTTAAGGCGCAGATTTTTTTGCAAAGGGGTATTCCTCTAAAATCTGCCACTTTTTTCCTGTTCACGCCATGTGGCGGAAAAAGTTAGTATGGGAGGGGAAGAGAGCGGCCCGGGCTTGCCATCTCATTTAACATTTTCTACAACAAACTATGGCTCCCTGCTGGCAAAGTTTAAACCATGTTGCGTGCCCGGTCTCTACAAAACTTTGGCGCATCCACCGCCATCACATGGAGATTAAGACTGGCGTATAAATCGCTGGTCTTAGTGAATGATCCCCTTGGTAGATGACCACCTTGGAGAGTGACCTACAGAGTGATGCAGTAGTGGCTGTGTTAGAGGGCGGCCTATGAATTTTAACGCCCCCTTGTCTTGTTTCCCACAGAGTGGACTAACATGACGGGTGTGGAGTGGATTATCTGCCACACCCCTGAAAACTGGACCCTGCTGCAGTTCACTAGAGGAGATGACATGATAGCGATGGTCCACAAAGCGGAGGCCTGGATTGATGTGATGGTGGACAGGAACGGGTCATCGTTCTTCATCACCTCCACCACTGAAGAGGATGATGGGAGTTCTCCCTCCTTCGAAGAACCAGTGAGAAAGATATTAAATGTGACATGTCGGTGGAGGACTCCACTCAACATGGCGAACGGTAAAGTAGCAGCTGTGGCCAACAGTACGGGATATGGCGGCCTAACTGCGCCCCACACTACAACCTTCCCTGGGGGAGGGGGAATCCGATGGCTCCCATAAATAATGTACAAATTGTCGCAATTTGTGGAATACGGTGATGACGACTCTGGGGGTGCGCTGACTTGTGCCGTCTCTTTCCTGGCAGGGTGGCAGCTGTTCCTAGAGGAGAGATACTGGATCATCGTGGTTGTGGCGTCGTCCTCTGCGCTGCTCTGCCTGATGCTCCTGGGCTGCTTCGTAAGCGTGAAACGCAGTGCGTGTTACATTACCGCCATTTTATCAGGATGTGTAGGAAGATATGCAGGAAATTTCCCAATAGTCAGTGGTTGAATTGGTTGTTCCCATTTTCAAAATCTCTGCTTGCTGTCAATGAATTAATACATTCATTGCAGATATTTATAGGATGACAGTGTCTTAAAATTAGATGATTCTAGAATTCTGGAATTCCCTTCCTTCTCCCCCAATCCCTAGAGCTCCCCAATAACTAGAAGACGTGCAGCCATGATATCTTAGTGTGTTGTGACTCATGGTGCAGCGTCTTCAGGTGTGGTGGACTCAGTCCTTCTCAGTCCTTTCTCATTTAGAAAGCTGGGTGACAACTATAATGGCTGCCACTATAGATCCCAGAGGGGTTGTCACCCAGCTAAGTTCCTGATTAAATGGCAGATGTGCTCAGTTGTCTAGTAATGGCGGGGCTGTGTGGTTTCATAACTCAGGAAAGCTGGGTGATGATTATATTTCACGTTTCTTTCCAGGGAGGAGGGTGAGGAGAAAGGCCAAGAGCAGGTGAGTGCTCGCTGTCACCTCGGGAACGTCTGATTTATTTCCTTTCCTGATAATGGAAATGCTGAGCGTTCATAGACTGGTGGGTGAGGGGCATCGTATCCCTCCAGACATTGACACCGTTCCCTGTCATCCAGGTTCTTCAAGGTGAGCACAACCACCAGGAATCTCTACACAGAGTCCGCCGACCCGGGGGCAGGTAATGTCCTGTGTCAGGTCGTGTCTACTTCTTTTCCTGCTCCTTCCTTTTATCTTGTTTTGGCTTTTCATCTTTTATCTCTATTTATGATCTTTTACTTCTCCATCTCCTTTTCTTTCACCTTCACCTGTTTTTCCTTTTTATTCTATTTCTTTGTCTTCATTTACTTCTTCTCTTCTTTCTTCTTTTCATTTTTTTCCTTTATTTGCATCCATTCATCTTTTTTTTTTCAGCTCTCTCCTGTTTTTCTTCTTCTCCTTCTTTTCCTCTTCTCGTCCTTTGCATCCATTTCTTTCTCTTCCCTTTACTACTTCCGCTCTTCCTTCTTTTCTTTTTTCTCCTCTATTTTCTTATTCTTTTTTTCTCTTTTTTTTGTATCCATTTCATTTCTTCTTTTTCCTTTCTTTCCCTTTCTTTTTTTCCTTCTCCAATTTCTTTCTTTTTTTTCTTATATTCCCTTTACTCTTCATTTGCCTCCATTTTCTTCTCTTTACTTCCCTTCCCTTTTTCTTCTCCTCCTTTCCCCTTTCTTTTTCTTAATTTCCTCCTCTTCCTTTTCCTACTTCCGCTCTTCCATTTTCTTTTCTTCCTACTCCTCCATTTCCTTATTCTTTTTTTCTTCTCTTCTTTTGGATCCACTTAATCTTTTCTTTTTCCTTTCTTTACTTTTCTTCTTTTCTCCCTTCTTCAGTTTCCTTCTTCTTTTTTTTCTTTACGTCTTTTCTTTACTTCCCTTTTTCTTCCCCTCCTTTCCCCTTTCTTTTTCTTCCTGTTCCTACTTCCGCTCTTCCTTTTTCTTTTTTTCCTTCTCCTCCGTTTCCTTATTCTTTTTTTCGTCTCTTCTTTTGGATCCACTTAATCTTTTCTTTTTCCTTTCTTTACTTTTCTTCTTTTCTTCCTTCTCCAGTTTCCTTCTTTTTTCCTTATTTTCCTTTTACCTTTGATTTGCCTTCATTTCCTTCTCTTTACTTTCCTTACCTTTTCTTCTTCTCCTTTACTTTTTCTTTCGCTCCATTTCCTTCTTCTTACTTTTCCTCATCTTCATCTTATTTTCCTCTTTTCTTCCTTTACCCTCTTTTTATGGATATGATAACAATATTAATGATAATCTTGTAGTTACTTTCCAGTATAAAAAGAAAAAAAAAAGAAAAAATCAGGTCGCACACTCACTTGAAATAACAGTGAAAAAAGTGACTTTATTCACCCATGCAGGAAGCGCCACGAGCCTTTCTCGACTCTCCAGTATAGTGATGATGATGATGATGATTTTCATCCTCTTTTTTTTACATTGTTGTTTCACCAATAAGACGTTGCCTACAAGGATCAGGACTTCACCTATCAGAATGTGTCTCTGTCTAAAGTCGCCAGTGATGATTGTTACTCGAACAAGAGCTCCTTCCTGTCTGTGGGTGAGTATATCCCAGGGATCCTGAGAGACAGAATACCCTCCCCTCTGAGCAACCAGGACCTGTGTATATGTACATACATCCACATAACACTGCCAGCCATGGCTAATTAATATAATACTGCCATACAAATCCTAAATAGTTATTGACTTCGTGGCCTGATGGTCTGCGGCAGTGAAGGGATTAGTAGTAAAGTCCATTGTAGTCTAGAGCAGTGATGGGATAAATGGTAATGTCCTTGATGGTCTAGGGCAGTGAAGGGATTAATGGTAATGCCCCTGGTGGTCTAGAGCAGTGATGGGATAAATGGTAATGCCCCTGGTGGTCTAGGGCAGTGAAGGGATTAATAGTAAAGTCCCTGGTGGTCTAGGGCAGTGATGGGATAAATGGTAAAGTCCCTGGTGGTCTAGGGCAGTGATGGGATAAATGGTAAAGTCCCTGGTGGTCTAGGGCAGTGATGGGATAAATGGTAAAGTCCCTGGTGGTCTAGGGCAGTGATGGGATAAATGGTAAAGTCCCTGGTGGTCTAGGCAGTGATGGGATAAATGGTAAAGTCCCTGGTGGTCTAGGGCAGTGATGGGATAAATGGTAAAGTCCCTGGTGGTCTAGGGCAGTGATGGGATAAATGGTAAAGTCCCTGGTGGTCTAGGGCAGTGATGGGATAAATGGTAATGCCCCTGGTGGTCTAGAGCAGTGATGGCATAAATGGTAAAGTCCCTGGTAGTCTTGGGCAGTGATGGCATAAATGGTAAAGTCCCTGGTAGTCTTGGGCAGTGATGGCATAAATGGTAAAGTCCCTGGTGGTCTAGGGCAGTGATGGGATAAATGGTAAAGTCCCAGGTAGTCTTGGGCAGTGATGGCATAAATGGTAAAGTCCCTGGTGGTCTAGGGCAGTGAAGGGATTAATAGTAAAGTCCCAGGTAGTCTTGGGCAGTGATGGCATAAATGGTAAAGTCCCTGGTGGTCTAGGGCAGTGAAGAAACAAATGGTAATGTTCCTGGTGTTCTAGGGCAGTGAAGGGATAAATTGTAAAGTCTCTGGTAGTTTGCAGCATGGAAGTGAAATTTGAACTTGTTGTTGCTGTTGAACTTTATGTCTCTGGTTCACATTGTTGGGGGGGGGTTCATTTTTGAGACTTCCATGCCCTTTTGCTTACTGTTCTCCATGGTCTGCTCCACGGTCACGCCCCTCCCCCACCCTGCCGTTCTGAGAACCGTCACTCCTCAACAGTCAGAACAGAAGAGGAAATGAAATCATTTTCTTCCATCGTGTTGTTGCCATGTGTCACGCTTCCCCGGTCTCACTCTGACGATTCAGCCTCAAAAACATGTCTCTAATAATCACTAATGTCCAGTACGAAGTCGCTATAGCCTTTATATCGGGGCCCTGCATTCTAGGGCCCCTCTTGTGTTATGTAAATGAATTAAAATCTGATAGTCACTAGGCCTCATTTATCTAAACTGTAAGGCTGTCCTTGTTGCTCGTGGCAACCAATCAGAGCTCAGTTTTCATGTTTTAAAATGCTCTAGAGAAATGAAAGCTGAGCTCTGATTGGTTGCTAGGCACAACAAGGACAGTCTTTAGGTGTCCATAGGCCTTCCATAGTCGTCAGCGCCTTACCCCGTACACATGCACACTCGGTTCAGATACATTATCATTAGGGAGAGGAGACCCCTCAGGCGGTGGGCTGTCTCCCATGGCAACAAACGATCAGGCATAATAAAATTTAACATGCTTGATCTTTTCTTGTGCCATTGGGGGGGAGATGTGAGCCCTCATACACATAACATGGCGGGTTTCAGTGACTTATCTTCTGTGGCCATTTTCAAGATCTCTGCTTGCAGTCAGTGAATGGAACAATGTATTGTTTAAAATTAGAAGGCGATTGCCTGCGCAGACATAATTCTGCTTACTCAGCTGAGGGTTCGTAGCAATGTATTAGTGTTAAGAATCCTCTGTGAGCTAAATACAGCATCGGTACAAATCCCCACCCCACCCCCGCCCGGAGACCTAGACATCCCCTTTAAGTGTTTTATGATGTAATCTCGCAGGTGGCGATTCTTATCTGGAACCGATGGTTGAAGGAGGCGATCAGGTGTCCGATGGTGAGAACACAAAATATACCGTATACCCCTCTCTCACAGAGAGCAGGAGTGTAATACCCTCTCTTCACCAGTAGGTGGCTGCTACGAGAACACCACCCCGGATCGAGGCGACCACCAGGGCTCTCTAGGTAAAGTGACCTCAGGGGTGGTCGGAAAGATAAAGATGCCGCCTACGTGACGGAAATATGGCTGACGCTACTCTCTTCTGTCTCCTAGATGGCGACTGCTATGAAAATGCCAGTGAAGAAATTAAAGATGGATCGGAGGGTGCGGGCTCAGGACTATTTGTTATATTAAGGACTATGTTATACTGTAGTAATGGCGCCAGTTCATGTATGTTCTCCCCATGTCTCAGGATCCCAGTCATATGAAGACATGAAAGGATCTGTCTGTATACAAACGGAAACGGAGACTCTGCCCGACGAGGGGATAACACAGGACGAGGGTGAGGGGCCATCATGTGGAGGGTCGGGGGCTGACTGTTTACTCTAGTCACAGCGAGAGCAGCGTCCGAAACTCTGCTGTAACTATAGGAGAGGGAGACCCCACCAAGCCACCAATGACCGCATGTTTTACTACAGAACCGTTTACCCATTGGCCCTTGCGGGTGGCGGTTTGATCTCCATCTATTGGTAGCAGTAGTTTTTCATGTGGAGATTATACTTCTCAATCCTGGCTGTCATCAACAATGGGCGGAGCCAGGAAGTGAGGGAGCGGGGAGGAGCGGGCAGGGCCTGTGCGTTACTATAAAGCCCGGGTGACTCAGTGACTGGGTAACTGCTCCATAGCTGCTAGAAATGACTGCTGTTACTTCCTGCTAACAATGGAAAAACAGGTCAGGGGTGTGACTGACGGACACAGGCAGAACAGGTCAGGGGCGTGACTGGCGGACACAGGAAGAACAAGTCAGGGTCGTGAGGGACCGACACAAGAAGAGGTCAGAGGTGTGACTGGCCAACACAGGAAGAACAGATCGGGGGAGTGACTGATGGACACAGGAAGAACAGGTCAGGGGCATGACCGACTGACACAGGAAGAACAGGTCAGGGCGTGACGGACAGACACAGGAAGAACAGGTCAGGGGCGTGACTGACCGACACAGGAAGAACAGGTCAGGGGCGTGACTGGCCGACACAGAAAGAACAGGTCAGGGGAGTGACTGACGGACACAGGAAGAACAGGTCAGGGGCGTGACTGACCGACACAGGGAAGAACAGGGTCAGGGGCGTGACTGGCTGATATAGGAAGAATAGGTCAGGGGCATGACTGGCTGATATAGGAAGAATAGGTCAGGGGCATGACAGGCTGATATAGGAAGAATAGGTCAGGGGCGTGACTGGCTGATATAGGAAGAATAGGTCAGGGGCGTGACAGGCTGATATAGGAAGAATAGGTCAGGGGCGTGACAGGCTGATATAGGAAGAATAGGTCAGGGGCGTGACTGGCTGATATAGGAAGAATAGGTCAGGGGCGTGACAGGCTGATATAGGAAGAATAGGTCAGGGGCGTGACAGGCTGATATAGGAAGAATAGGTCAGGGGCGTGACAGGCTGATATAGGAAGAATAGGTCAGGGGCGTGACAGGCTGATATAGGAAGAATAGGTCAGGGGCGTGACTGGCTGATATAGGAAGAATAGGTCAGGGGCGTGACAGGCTGATATAGGAAGAATAGGTCAGGGGCGTGACAGGCTGATATAGGAAGAATAGGTCAGGGCGGAGGCGATAGGAGTCAGGGCGTGACAGGCTGATATAGGAAGAATAGGTCAGGGGCGTGACTGGCTGATATAGGAAGAATAGGTCAGGGGCGTGACTGGCCACCACAGTAAGAACAGGTCAGCGCCGTGACTGGCTGATATAGGAAGAATAGGTCAGGGGCGTGACTGGCCACCACAGTAAGAACAGGTCAGGGGAGTGACTGACGGACACAGGAAGAACAGGTCAGGGACGTGACGGACCGACACAGGAAGAAAAGGTCAGGGGTGTGACGGACCGACACAGGAAGAAAAGGTCAGGGGCGTGACTAGCCACCACATGAAGGACAGGTCAGGGGAGTGACTGACGGACACAGGAAGAACAGGTCAGGGGCGTGACGGACCGACACAGGAAGAAAAGGTCAGGGGCGTGACTGGCGGACACAGGAAGAACAGTTCAGGGGCGTGACTGGCCACCACAGGAAGAACAGGTCAGGGGCGTGACTGGCCGACACATGAAGGGGCTTAGCACACATAAGTGATGATTTTTATAGTGATTTTTTGCTTTAACGTACATTTGCATACAACCAGATCCACCAATCAGACTCATTTGTCCGTGTAGGACGTTCCCACCGCCGATGTATCACCGCCATATAGTGAATGAGGAGATTCTCTTCTTCCGCTCTTTTCTTACAGATGCTGATTCCTATGAGAACATGCAGACTCCTCTGTACACCCAACTAAATCGTATCATTTACCCCCCACACAAACCCACCGAGGAGCAGGCTGCGGGCAGGAAGGCAGGTCTGGTGGACTCCACTACTCACCCACACCCCAGAAAAGAGTCCATCGAACTTCAAGAACTCAGTAGGTGTCAGGACAGTAGTTCTGGGCTAATTGTGAGCTGAGGGTCGGCAGAGGGGTGAACGCCCTACAACCTTCGCCTTCTGAAGCATCCGACACGTCTATCTATTATATATCTATCTATTATTGTGCGGTGTAGTTTTTGCTGTGATTTTATAGTTTTTGCAGTTTTCCTCTCACTTTTTCTCACTTTCTCTTCTTTGACAGATGGAGATTTTTATGTTTCCTATGAAACCAACAAACTGTGACAGGATCAGAGCGCAGAAAGGGAATCCCCGCAGCAGTGCAACGAATATCAGCCGTCATTAGTGAATACTATGGGGTGTCAGAGGCGCTGGATCTGCACCAAGGACCTATGGACGTGTATGAAGATGTCTACTGATTCCATTCCTGGGCTGCAGAGCTCAAAATTCATGACTTTACTGATCGGAACTTCAACAATTTCCTGCGCTTATAAGTCAGGGATGTGAAAAAGACGCTATCTTCATAAAGAGGAGACATTTCTTGTTTACATTTTATTTTTTTCCTTTGCGTATCCACAAAAAAAAATCAGTTCTGGAAAATTGCAGTTTTCACATTGGCCACCAGGTGGCAACAGAGCAGCCGAAGAGTCTGCAGTGGGGAATCAGGAGAGACTTGTTTTATGACTGCTGTGAAGAGGCCGATGTGACCCGCTCTGAAATAGACTAAACCACGAGACGCCGCTTTACACCGAGGGACTCGTTCTGTTCTTAGTTTTGGTTGAATTTTATTGCATTTTAGATATTGATAATAATTAAAAAACAACAGAAAATACAGGGAAAAGTAAAGTGATGGCAGCATTCTCTTAGAGGTCACTATTATAACCGCCTGATAATCCAGAATATCTGGTAATCCGGTCCCTGTCCTGTTTTATCAATGCCAAATTAAAGGAGTTTTTATAAAATGATATTCCATTAGACTATACACCCGCCGCACACATATGATGGGATATAGCGTGCTGTATGGCAGCGACATGATGGGCACTGTACAAGAAAAATAAGATCTTTGAGGTTTCAGTGTATCCGGTGAGGGAATTAAAGGGGCACTCCGGGGAAAGCGTCCACATGTACGTCATTTCTGCACCAGTGCCACAGGGAGCGAGGCATAGAAAGTATCTAGAGCATTTCATAAATGTGGCACATGCAGTGCTTTTTTGGTGTAGTTTGCATCAGAATTATGGCACAAATCACTCATTCTGGAGCTCTGCACTGTGTTTTCTGACAGTCCCTAATGAGTCCTGAGGAGAAGAGTCAGACTTTTCCAAATATATGGTCGTTACTATAGATCTTGGGGTAGACACACCGCCCTCTAGTGGTGACTGGAAATAAAACACACTATTAGGAAGAAAGGACTATATTTCCCGGAATGCACAGAGCGCGCAGCCGACGCTTCCTATTGGCAGATGAGCTTTCGGCGCCTGTGAGTGACGTCATGAGACGCGGTTTCTGTGGTAACCGGACGCCTCGGCCTAGTGATGGCGTCGGAGCTGGCAGCTACTCGGGCTTTATTACTTTGTATAGCCGTGCTGTGTGGGCTCCAGGCAGTGAACGGTAAGTGATCTGTGTAAAGAAAGTGCCGTGTGTGAGATGCAGGCGTGTGTGACGTCATCTCCGAAGGGATAGCGTCTGTGTGACGTCACGTTTAAGCTATGAACAGAGTCTACATGATGTCATCTCTTAAAGTGATAGAGTCCATATGACCTAACCTGTTAAAGGGATAAAGTCGACATGGCCTCATCTCTTAAAGGGACAGTGTCGACACCCCCGTATTTCTTAAAGGGATACTGCCTACACGAGCTCATCTCTTAACGGGATTGAGTGTATATGATGTAATCTGTTAATGGAATCGCCATAACTTTATCTCTTAAAGGGGTCGTGTCTGTATGAGCTCATCTCATAAAGGCATAGTGTCTACAAAAGGTATACTGCCTACATTACCTCATATCTCAAAGGGATAGTGTCTATATGACGTCATCTCATCAGAGATACTGTACGATGTCGTCTCTTAACTGGATAGTGTCTTGAATTGCAGGTGTGACAATCTGCACGTGTGACCTTTCACCTGGAAGTTGTGACATTAACTGCTGCTGTGACCCCGACTGCTCGCCCGGTGACCCCACAAACGTCTTCTCCTTCTGTTTACCTGGAAGCACCAAGTAAGATGATCCCGGAGCAAAGAGTCGTCATATAAGACGTCTGAAGTCGTGTCCCGTATTTATATGGCTGACTTAAAGGGCCCTCGCCCGGCGGCTTATAATAGGGGTGTTCTAAGAGGAGCGGCTGACGTCATCATGTCTCAGCACTGGGGATACTGCGCTGTGATGAGGGGGGTATATTATATTCTCCCGACGTCAGCCTCGTCTCCTCCTGATTGGCTGCAGATAAAACCGTTCCTTTAAAGGCTTCATTTTCTCTCATTTAGGGCAGAAAGCTGGTCGTGTCTCTACAACTGGCTCATCTTTAGGAATAACACGCCGTACCCCACCACCGTCCAGGGCACGCCCCCGGCAGAGCTCTTCTGTGTCTCCTCAGCAGATGGTAAGGCTTAGCTCCCGGGGCCCGCTCCCCGACGACCCCTGACCCCCACAGCTCCGGTGCAATGTCTCTCTATTCGCAGCCACCTTGAATTACTTCACGACCCCCCAGAAGGTGAATGCAGCAAACTTCGCCTCCGTCAGTGATCCGTACCGAGGAGCATCCTTCTCTCCGCCATCTGCCAGCGCGCCCACATTCTCCACCTTCTACCGGGTAAGTGGAGAGCGCGAAGCAGGATGGGGGTTATAGTCTTCCTCAGGCCTCATGCACAAATCGCAGATCCGCAGTATACAGTCATGGCCAAAAGTTCTGAGAATGACACAAATCTTCTATTCTCACCTGATCTGCTGCCCTCTGGTTTTTATGTTGTTTGTCAGATGTTTTTATCACATACAGAAATATAATTACAATCATATTATGAGTAACAAAATCTTATATTGACAGTTAGAATGAGTTAATGCAGCAAGTCAATATTTGCAGTGTTGACCCTTCTTCTTCAGGACCTCTACAATTCTCCCTGGCATGCTCTCAATCAACTTCTGGACCAAATCCTGACTGATAGCCGTCCATTCTTGCACAATCAATGCTTGCATTTTGTCAGAATTTGTAGGTTTTTGTTTGTCCACCCGTCTCTTGATGATTGACCACAAGTTCTCAATGGGATTAAGATCTGGGGAGTTTCCAGGCCATGGACCCAAAATCTCTGTTTTGTTCCCTGAGCCATTTAGTTATCACCTCTGCTTTATGGCAAGGTGCTCCATCATGCTGGAAAAGGCATTGTTGATCGCCAAACTGCTCTTGGACGGTTGGGAGAAGTTGCTCTCGGAGGACATTCTGGTCCCATTCTTTATTCATGGCTGTGTTTTTAGGCAAGACTGTGAGAGAGCCGATTCCCTTGGCTGAGAAGCAACCCCACACATGAATGGTTTCAGGATGCTTTACAGTTGGCATGAGACAAGACTGGTGGTAGCGCTCACCTCGTCTTCTCCGAATAAGCTGTTTTCCAGATGTCCCAAACAATCGGAAAGGGGATTCATCAGAGAAAATGACTTTACCCCCAGTCCTCAGCAGTCCACTCCCTGTACCTTCTGCAGAATATCAGTCTGTCCCTGATGTTTTTTCTGGAGAGAAGTGGCTTCTTTGCTGCCCTCCTTGAGACCAGGCCTTGCTCCAAGAGTCTCCGCCTCACAGTGCGTGCAGATGCACTCACACCTGCCTGCTGCCATTCCTGAACAAGCTCTGCACTGCTGGTAGTCCGATCCTGCAGCTGAAACACTTTTAAGAGACGGTCCTGGCGCTTGCTGGTCTTTCTTGGGTGCCCTGGAGCCTTTTTGGCAACAATGGAACCTCTCCCCTTGAAGTTCTTGATGATGCGATAGATTGTTGACTGAGGTGCAATCTTTCTAGCTGCGATACTCTTCCCTGTTAGGCCATTTTTGTGCAGTGCAATGATGACTGCACGTGTTTCTTTAGAGATAACCATGGTTAACAGAAGAGAAACAATGATGCCAAGCACCAGCCTCCTTTTAAAGTGTCCAGTGGTGTCATTCTTACTTAATCATGACAGATTGATCTCCAGCCCTGTCCTCATCAACACCCACACCTGTGTTAATGGAGCAATCACTGAAACGATGTTAGCTGGTCCTTTTAAGGCAGGGCTGCAATGATGTTGAAATGTGTTTTGGGGGATAAAGTTCATTTTCTAGGCAAATATTGACTTTGCAAGTAATTGCTGTTAAGCTGATCACTCTTTATAACATTCTGGAGTATATGCAAATTGCCATTATAAAAACTGAAGCAGTAGACTTTGTAAAAATTACTATTTGTATCATTCTCAAAACTTTTGGCCATGACTGTACAGATACCGTCCATTTTTTGCAGACCCTTTGACTTTAATGGGCCGGCATTCTGCGGACATTTATAGGACTTGTTCTGTCTTTTTGCGGAACAGACACACGGATCATGTCCTTTCCACAAAATGCCGACTACAAACCCATTGAAAACAATGGAACCGCAAATAAAGTGCGGACGGCACACGGACCTCATCTATATTTTGTGGATCCTCGATTTTTGGACCTCAAAACGGATGGATGGGGCCTTACCTGTATGTTTGGGGTCCCAGCATTTGATCGGCTCCAGGGTTAGGGTCACATTTCCTGCTGTCTCCTCTCAGGCCGGCGACCCCGTTCTCACCGTCTCCACGTCCGGTGCGTTGGGAGTGTTGATGCAGCCGGCACCCCTGGGAGATCAGAGCCTGTGCTCAGATAGCAGCCCCGCACGTAAGTCTATTACTCTCTGTTATCAGCCATATCAGGCCGGCTGACAGCAGTGTCCTTCAGTGGGAACCCGGACCCCCATGACCACTACTCTATGTCCTGTCTCCATCCCCTGATATCACGCGTGTTTCGCACCCTCCACGTACACCAGATCACGTCAGATTCCCCGCTTGTATTTACTTCCCAGGTTTCCTCCAGAAGGACGCCACGTCCTGCGTGCGGGTGCTCGGCAATCTGACCGCCAGCTGTGAGGCCGAGCGCTCCTTGGCAGCGTCCTTCTATCACCAGGACACGTCCGTACTGAGGGTGAGATCTGCCGCTTCGTAAATTCAGTATGGCGGATGTGATGGCGCTAGTGTGAGATAAAACCGCTGAATGATTTCTCTTTGTCGTCCTGTGAAGGTCCCGGCGGATGCGACGGATCAGAACACTGTAACGGTAAGAGAAGAGACTGATGGGAGGATGGGGGTTGTGCTGCTGAGACCCTCTGACCTCTCTGTGTTGTTCTCAGGTCCCCATCACCAGCTCTGTGACTGCCGCCCCCGTCCTGCAAGGAGACGTCTGTAATAACGTCGTTACCCAGGTGACCTGATTGGGACTTCTTATTGTCCCACACCCGCTAGTTTAATAACCCCCATCCTGCCAGCCATAGCTGCCATTGACGACTTTTGGAAAGCCACCCGTGGGCGCTGTGATGGCAGCCATATTGGTGTCACCCAGCTTTCCCAGGAGGTCGTACACTGATCCTCGCTGTTCTGTGGCAGGTGATCTACACGGTGCTGTACAACGGTACACAGGGCGTCACAAGCGTGAGCGTGGACTTCACCCTCAGTAACGTGTCCACAGCGAGCGCCATCATCAGACAGACCTTCTCCGTGCTCTACAAGGTGCGTCCTGCTGCCAATAGCGGTTGTGGAACTACAACTCCCAGCATTGTGCTGCTCTGCTCACGTTATGTCTTCCTCCATGTCTATGACATCATGGTCTCTTTTACAGCCTGTTGCTTCGGCCTCTCAGGGTTCTGTCCAGTCGAGGAGTGGAAATCCTGGATATCTCATTGGACTTCCCGTGCTGAGCGACATCAGCCGTGTATCCTTAATTAACCCTCCGCTTCACTGCTGTGAGACCGCATTACAGTCATAAGCCTCTAGTCATAGATGGGTGATTGATTAGGAATACCAGCTCTCTGGCTCCCCCGGTGTCTACATTGTGTTATTACCCCTGACCCCCTGCAGCTCTCTGGCTCCCCCGGTGTCTACATTGTGTTATTACCCCTGACCCCCTGCAACTCTCTGGCTCCCCCGGTGTCTACATTGTGTTATTACCCCGGACCCCTGCAACTCTCTGGCTCCCCCGGTGTCTACATTGTGTTATAACCCCTGACCCCCTGCAGCTCTCTGGCTCCCCCGGTGTCTACATCCTGTTATTACCCCTGACCCCCTGCAGCTCTCTGGCTCCCCCGGTGTCTACATCCTGTTATTACCCCTGACCCCCTGCAGCTCTCTGGCTCCCCCGGTGTCTACATCCTGTTATTACCCCTGACCCCCTGCAGCTCTCTGGCTCCCCCGGTGTCTACATTCTGTTATTACCCCTGACCCCCTGCAGCTCTCTGGCTCCCCCGGTGTCTACATCCTGTTATTACCCCTGACCCCCTGCAGCTCTCTGGCTCCCCCAGTGTCTACATTCTGTTATTACCCCTGACCCCCTACAGCTCTCTGGCTCCCCCGGTGTCTACATTGTGTTATTACCCTGACCCCCACAGCTCTCTGGCTCCCCCGGTGTCTACATTGTGTTATTACCCCTGACCCCCTGCAGCTCTCTGCTCCCCGCGGTGTCTACATTGTGTTATTACCCCTGACCCCCACAGCTCTCTGGCTCCCCTGGTGTCTACATTGTGTTATTACCCCTGACCCCTGCAGCTCTCTGGCTCCCCCGGTGTCTACATCCTGTTATAATCCCTGACCCCCTGCAGCTCTCTGGCTCCCCCGGTGTCTACATTGTGTTATTACCCCTGACCCCCACAGCTCTCTGGTTCCCCCGGTGTCTACATCCTGTTATTACCCCTGACCCCCACAGCTCTCTGGCTCCACCGGTGTCTACATTCTGTTATTACCCCTGACCCCCTGCAGCTCTCTGGCTCCCCGATGTCTACATTCTGTTATTACCCCCTGCAGCTCTCTGGCTCCCCCGGTGTCTACATTGTGTTATTACCCCTGCAGCTCTCTGGCTCCCCCGGTGTCTACATCCTGTTATTACCCCTGACCCCTGCAGCTCTCTGGCTCCCCGGTGTCTACATTGTGTTATTACCCCCTGCAGCTCTCTGGCTCCCCCGATGTCTACATCCTGTTATTACCCCTGACCCCTGCAGCTCTCTGGCTCCCCCGATGTCTACATCCTGTTATTACCCCTGACCCCCACAGCTCTCTGGCTCCCCCGGTGTCTACATCCTGTTATTACCCCTGACCCCCTGCAGCTCTCTGGCTCCCCCGGTGTCTACATCCTGTTATTACCCCTGACCCCCTGCAGCTCTCTGGCTCCCCCGATGTCTACATTGTGTTATTACCCCCTGCAGCTCTCTGGGTCCCCGGTGTCTACATTCTGTTATTACCCCTGACCCCCTGCAGCTCTCTGGCTCCCCCGGTGTCTACATTGTGTTATTACCCCCTACAGCTCTCTGGCTCCCCCGATGTCTACATCCTGTTATTACCCCTGACCCCCTGCAGCTCTCTGGCTCCCCGGTGTCTACATTGTGTTATTACCCCCTGCAGCTCTCTGGCTCCCCCGATGTCTACATCCTGTTATTACCCCTGACCCCCTGCAGCTCTCTGGCTCCCCCGGTGTCTACATTGTGTTATTACCCCCTACAGCTCTCTGGCTCCCCCGGTGTCTACATCCTGTTATTACCCCTGACCCCACAGCTCTCTGGCTCCCCCGGTGTCTACATCCTGTTATTACCCCTGACCCCCACAGCTCTCTGGCTCCCCCGGTGTCTACATTGTGTTATTACCCCTGACCCCCTGCAGCTCTCTGGCTCCCCCGGTGTCTACATTGTGTTATTACCCCTGACCCCCTGCAGCTCTCTGGCTCCCCCGGTGTCTACATTGTGTTATTACCCCTGACCCCCTGCAGCTCTCTGGGCTCCCCCGGTGTCTACATTGTGTTATTACCCCTGACCCCCGCAGCTCTCTGGCTCCCCCGGTGTCTACATTGTGTTATTACCCCTGACCCCCTGCAGCTCTCTGGCTCCCCCGGTGTCTACATCCTGTTATTACCCCTGACCCCCACAGCTCTCTGGCTCCCCCGGTGTCTACATTCTGTTATTACCCCTGACCCCCTGCAGCTCTCTGGCTCCCCCGGTGTCTACATCCTGTTATTACCCCTGACCCCCACAGCTCTCTGGCTCCCCCGGTGTCTACATTCTGTTATTACCCCTGACCCCCACAGCTCTCTGGCTCCCCCGGTGTCTACATCCTGTTATTACCCCTGACCCCCTGCAGCTCTCTGGCTCCCCCGGTGTCTACATCCTGTTATTACCCCTGACCCCCTGCAGCTCTCTGGCTCCCCCGGTGTCTACGTTCTGTTATTACCCCTGACCCCCACAGCTCTCTGGTTCCCCCGGTGTCTACATTCTGTTATTACCTCTGACCCCCACAGCTCTCTGGCTCCCCCGGTGTCTACATTGTGTTATTACCCCTGGACCCCCACAGCTCTCTGGCTCCCCCGGTGTCTACATTGTGTTATTACCCCTGCAGCTCTCTGGCTCCTCCGGTGTCTACATTCTGTTATTACCCCCTGACCCCCACAGCTCTCTGGCTCCCCCGGTGTCTACATTGTGTTATTACCCCCTGCAGCTCTCTGGCTCCCCCGGTGTCTACATTCTGTTATTACCCCTGACCCCCTGCAGCTCTCTGGCTCCCCCGGTGTCTATATCCTGTTATTACCCCTGACCCCCTGCAGCTCTCTGGCTCCCCCGGTGTCTACATTGTGTTATTACCCCTGACCCCCACAGCTCTCTGGCTCCCCCGGTGTCTACATTGTGTTATTACCCCTGACCCCCTGCAGCTCTCTGCTCCCCGGTGTCTACATTGTGTTATTACCCCTGACCCCCACAGCTCTCTGGCTCCCCCGGTGTCTACATCCTGTTATTACCCCTGACCCCCACAGCTCTCTGGCTCCCCCGGTGTCTACATCCTGTTATTACCCTGACCCCCTGCAGCTCTCTGGCTCCCCCGGTGTCTACATCCTGTTATTACCCCTGACCCCTGCAGCTCTCTGGCTCCCCGGTGTCTACATTCTGTTATTACCCCCTGCAGCTCTCTGGCTCCCCCGGTGTCTACATTTGTGTTATTACCCCTGACCCCCTGCAGCTCTCTGGCTCCCCCGGTGTCTACATCCTGTTATTACCCCTGACCCCTGCAGCTCTCTGGCTCCCGGTGTCTACATTACTGTTATTACCCCCTGCAGCTCTCTGGCTCCCCCGATGTCTACATCCTGTTATACCCTGGACCCCTGCAGCTCTCTGGCTCCCCGGTGTCTACATTCTGTTTATTACCCCCCTGCAGCTCTCATGGCTCCCCCGTAGTCCTTACATTGGTGTTATTACCCCCTGCAGCTCTCTGGCTCCCGGGTTACTTTACCCCTGCAGCTCTCTGGCTCCCCGGTGTCTACATTGTGTTATTACCCCCTGCAGCTCTCTGGCTCCCCGGTGTCTACATCCTGTTATTACCCCTGACCCCTGCAGCTCTCTGGCTCCCCGGTGTCTACATCCTGTTATTACCCCTGACCCCCTGCAGCTCTCTGGCTCCCCCGATGTCTACATCCTGTTATTACCCCTGACCCCTGCAGCTCTCTTGCTCCCCCGATGTCTACATTGTGTTATTACCCCCTGCAGCTCTCTGGCTCCCCCGGTGTCTACATCCTGTTATTACCCCTGACCCCCACAGCTCTCTGGCTCCCCCGGTGTCTACATCCTGTTATTACCCCTGACCCCCTGCAGCTCTCTGGCTCCCCCGATGTCTACATTGTGTTATTACCCCCTGCAGCTCTCTGGCTCCCCCGGTGTCTACATTCTGTTATTACCCCTGACCCCCTGCAGCTCTCTGGCTCCCCCGGTGTCTACATTCTGTTATTACCCCTGACCCCCTGCAGCTCTCTGGCTCCCCCGGTGTCTACATTCTGTTATTACCCCTGACCCCCTGCAGCTCTCTGGCTCCCCCGATGTCTACATTGTGTTATTACCCCCTGCAGCTCTCTGGCTCCCCCGGTGTCTACATCCTGTTATTACCCCTGACCCCCACAGCTCTCTGGCTCCCCCGGTGTCTACATTCTGTTATTACCCCCTGCAGCTCTCTGGCTCCCCCGATGTCTACATCCTGTTATTACCCCTGACCCCTGCAGCTCTCTGGCTCCCCGGTGTCTACATTCTGTTATTACCCCTGACCCCTGCAGCTCTCTGGCTCCCCCGATGTCTACATCCTGTTATTACCCCTGACCCCCTGCAGCTCTCTGGCTCCCCCGATGTCTACATTGTGTTATTACCCCTGCAAGCTCTCTGGCTCCCCCGGTGTCTACATTCTGTTATTACCCCTGACCCCCTGCAGCTCTCTGGCTCCCCCGGTGTCTACATTGTGTTATTACCCCTGACCCCCTGCAGCTCTCTGGCTCCCCCGGTGTCTACATCCTGTTATTACCCCTGACCCCCACAGCTCTCTGGCTCCCCCGGTGTCTACATCCTGTTATTACCCCTGACCCCTGCAGCTCTCTGGCTCCCCGGTGTCTACATTCTGTTATTACCCCCTGCAGCTCTCTGGCTCCCCCGATGTCTACATCCTGTTATTACCCCTGACCCCCTGCAGCTCTCTGGCTCCCCCGATGTCTACATTGTGTTATTACCCCCTGCAGCTCTCTGGCTCCCCCGGTGTCTACATCCTGTTATTACCCCTGACCCCCACAGCTCTCTGGCTCCCCCGGTGTCTACATCCTGTTATTACCCCTGACCCCCACAGCTCTCTGGCTCCCCCGGTGTCTACATCCTGTTATTACCCCTGACCCCCACAGCTCTCTGGCTCCCCCGGTGTCTACATTGTGTTATTACCCCCACAGCTCTCTGGCTCCCCCGGTGTCTACATCCTGTTATTACCCCTGACCCCCACAGCTCTCTGGCTCCCCCGGTGTCTACATTCTGTTATTACCCCTGACCCCCTGCAGCTCTCTCTGTTGCGCTCTCTGGTAGGAGAGTCTTGCGGTCACAGTGATGTCCAGTTTGGCGTGAACTCTCGGAGCGGCTGTGCGATCCGGTGAGCGCTCCGGATTTTACCGCCCTGTATGTTCTTGCAGTATGTATAGTGCAGATAATAAGTCTCTCTTCTCCGTAGTGGAATGAACCAGGAGACGTGCAGTGACCTCCAAGTGCGGGCGTTCCAGCTGCTGGTCGGGGGAAGGGCACCCGGGAGCCTGGCAATGTTTGGTAACGTCACCGCCGGGCAGACTGGGGACCGGGTGCCCATAATATACCAGAACTGCAGCCTCCAGGTGACACCTCTCTTACCCTCCTATAATAGCTACACGGAGAACTACAAGTCCCAGCATTCAGGCAGGATATTCTGGGACTTGTGGAACTGCAAATTATTAGGACCTGTGCCGATGGTTCCACAGTGACCGGTATAAGCCACACCTGAGACTTGATAAAGGACTTTGTTATTTGGCTTTTCTACTGTTGAACAGCATCTTAAAGGGCATCTGTCAGCAGTTTTGTACCTCTGACACTGGCTGACCTGTTACATGTGCGCTCGGCCGCTGAAGACATCTGTGTTGGTCCCATGTTCATATGTATCCGCATTGCTAAGAAAAATTAGGTTTTAATATATGCAAATGAGCCTCTAGGAGCAACGGGGGCGTTACCATTACACCTAGAGTCTGCACTCTCTCGCTGCAACTGCCACACCCTCTGCACTTTGATTGACAGGGCCAGGGGTGATGACATTTTCACTGCCTGGTCCTGCCAATCACAATGCAGGGAGTGCTGCATTTGCAGAGAGAGCAGAGCCTCTAGGTGTAATGGTAACGCCCCCGTTGCTCCTACAGGCTCATTTGCATATATTAAATCTTCATTTTTCTCAGAAACGCGGGCACATATGAACATAGGACCAACACAGGTGTCTTCAGCTGCCGACTGCACATGTAACAGGTCAGCCTGTGTCATACCGACAAAACTGCTGACAGATGCCCTTTAAAGGGGATGTTCAAGTTGAACAAAGACTTGGCCAACCCCTATGTGCCTCTGTACCCGCCCGTTATACCAATGCCGAGCTCTGTTCCTCCTGCTACTTCCTGGCTGCAGTGGTGATGTTGCATGCACACTGCAGCCAAGAAAACAACCAGCAGTGGTGAGGAGCAGAGCGCAGTATAGACTGACACTGCTCATCGTCTGTCCTCAGGGTGACTGCGCCTCCAGCTGCCTCATCCCGACCTCCCTGCACATGCAGATCCTGTGGGCTCGCGTCGGCCTCCAGTCTAATCCTCAGGCCCAGGTGCTTGGGGCCCGGTTTGTCTTCCGGTGTCAGTCTGTACAGGTGAGTCTTCAGCCGGTGCCACCTCAGTCCCCCCCTAGGTTGTGGAGCAGCTGTCTGACCTGTCCTCTTCTGCAGTGTCCGGACACCACCACTCTCCAGACCCAGGTCTCCTTCACCGACCTGACCAGACGTGGCCCTGCTCCGCGCTGCAGCCCCGCGGTCACCAGCCGATCGCCTCTGGACTTCTTCTTTCCATTCCAGAACAGCGCACCAGGGACCACACCGGGGACCCTTCTCCTGTGGCTGACACTGTCCATGCTGACCATCCTCAAGTAAAGCACCAGGGGGCGCTGGGGAAGAAGGGGCAGTAATGGGTGTACAGATTTCATTTTCCAAATAAAGTATTTTTCTATTTAAGTCTCATTTTATTGCTGCAGTGCAGGAAGGGAACAAGTCACTGACAGAGCGTCATTAAAGGGGTTCTCCCAGGAATAATGTAAAGAACGAAAATCAGACATCATATAGGACATGACGGCCTCTTTCTAACAAAGCTAGAACCAGCCCTGTACCTCACATGGATCCAGAGATCTCCACATTCATTGCTCTACTAGATTTATATCAAGCTGACAGCTTAAGGGGAGTGTCTTTACTGCTGCAGCTCAGGGGGTGTGTCTCAGCTTTCCCTATCACAGCTCAGGAGGTGTGTCTCAGCTCTCCCTATCACAGCTCAGGAGGTGTGTCTCAGATCTCCCTATCACAGCTCAGGAGGCGTGTCTCAGCTTTCCCTATCACAGCTCAGGAGGTGTGTCTCAGCTCTCCCTATCACAGCTCAGGAGGAGTGTCTCAGATCTCCCTATCACAGCTCAGGAGGCGTGTTTCAGCTCTCCCTATCACAGCTCAGGAGGCGTGTTTCAGCTCTCCCTATCAGAGCTCAGGAGGCGTGTCTCAGCTCTCCCTATCACAGCTCAGGGTGTGTGTCTCAGCTCTCCCTATCACAGCTCAGGGTGTGTGTCTCAGCTCTCCCTATCACAGCTCAGGGGGCAGTTGAAGGATGAAACTGAGCATCTGCGGCCTTCTCAGTGAGCAGGACAAAGATATAAAAAAAAAAAGAACAAACAGCAGGTGGCGCTATACAGATACATTTTATTGAATAACTCAGTGGCTAAATTTTTAATGACATGCAATTACAAAAGTATTTAGACCCAGGTGCTGGTTTGAAAACTGTAGAATATTTTTCATGGGACAACCCCTTTAAGGGTGTATTCACATGGGGCAGGTTTTTTGCAGAAATGAGGAGAATCCCCTGCGTTAACTGAGGGTGAAGACTTACCTGCATCCAGACTGACCACTTCCTACTGTTGATGTCGGCAACATGTAGCTCATGAAGGAAGTTGCGTGTGCTGAGCTGGCTCGGTGGGTACATAAGGTGTGCTGAGCTGGCTCGGTGGGTACATAAGGTGTGCTGAGCTGGCTCGGTGGGTACATAAGGTGTGCTGAGCTGGCTCGGTGGGTACATAAGGTGTGCTGAGCTGGCTCGGTGGGTACATAAGGTGTGCTGAGCTGGCTCGGTGGGTACATAAGGTGGGGTACATAGNTGCTATAGACTGTACATTTCGCTTGTTGCCATCATGAGTAAAAGAGGTGATTTATCAGTTGTAAAACAGGAGGATTATTGGTTTTGGGGCCCTGTGTGGCGGTATTGCTGAACTGCACAGTGTGAAATGCTGGGGAGAAAGTGTATCGTGAGTGGACAAACGGTGCCATTGTGTGACATGGAAACTCCGGAGCACCACGAGCCACTGATGTTAGAGGTGAACGCCTGACTGACGCTGCAGTGGCGCAGCTCACCACCAGGGGGCACCAGACGTGTGTCTAACACAACACTGCAGTGAACCTGCTGTATACGGGGCTCTGGACGACACTACACCTCTGAGAATGAAGCTGCAGTGTCAGAACTGGACCTTCACCGACCTGACCGAGTCACGTCTAGATGGACATTGATGTGTCAGGAGAGAAACATCAGAGAGGGAACGCCCCACAACCATGGCTGGAAGAACACGAGCTGGTGGGAGCAGTGTTATGATCTGGGAAACGTTTTCCTGGCATTCTCTGGGCCACTCATCCATGTGGGCATAAATCCATCCTTGCAGATCATGTACACCCATACTTGCTGATTGTCTCCCCAGGGCCAGATGGGACCTTCCAGCAAGAACATGCAGCATGGCACAAGTCTAGAAATGTCTGACATTGGTTGGAAGAGCCTGACCCAGACTTCCCAGTACTACCCCGTGGGCCCACCTCGATGGTCGTGTTCTCTCCATGGCTCCTCCTCTTCCAGCCATTGTGGGAGGCTCTGCAGTCAGAATGGCTCCAGGGACCTGTGATCACCGACCAGGACCTTATGGAGTCACTCCGGCCCATCTAGCTGCTGTCTGTGCTGCAGACGGGGGTTACTCTAGAGCAGGGATCAGCAGCCTCCAGCTGTTCAGAGACTACAACTCCCAGAATGCTTCATTCACTTCTGTGGGAGTTAGAAGAGCAGCCGGGGCTGATTACCAGTGACTCCAGTGGGAGCAGCGCTGCAGTCATCATCTCCATCCACCGCCTAATGGACGGAGGTTCTTGTGCCGGAGCTGATGGGCATGGTGCCAGGCCGAGCCTGAGGATGGGGCATTAGCGGTACAATCCCGGGCGAACCCTTTAATCTCACTAATAGAGAACGGCCTGTTCTGGACGCAGCGATAATAATCACAATAGGGAACATTGTCCCTTTTACTTAGCGGACTCGACTCTAGCAGAGGCAGGTAACCTGCGGCACTACTGCTGTTGTGAAACTACAACTCCCAGCATGTATACTTACTCTGTTCAGAGCTCTCACAGAAATAACTGGAGCATGCTGGGAGTTGTAGTTTGACAACAGCTGGAGTACTACAGGCCGCCCACCCCTGTGTGACACGGCCGATTGATCACTTACATAATACCCTGCTGTTGCAGCCCACCCGTCGCCAGGTGTTGGCGGTCTGCAGGGAGATGCATCCCGACTCTGCCCATCCCCCCCCCCAATCCCAAAGGACGCAGGAGCCAAATAATTTCTACATTCACTTTATTTCAGACAAGATAGAAATTCCCATTAAAAACCCAAAATTCAGCTTTTCAACAGGGAAGAGACACACAGGAATGTTACCCGCACTCATCGTCAGCCGGCCCGTCCATCCCTTCTGGTAGGAACCGATATGTAAACTCAGGACTACACCTCCCATCATTTACAGTCAGTGGACTGACAGGGCAGGCTGAACGCGGAGCTGCTGGTTACCGGCCTCCGCTGCCATCGGCCTCGTGCACACGACGGCGTTCTGGGCCCTCGTCCGATCCCCAGCATAACGGATGTGGTCGTGTGCACGAGGCCGTACTCCGATGATCCCTACGCTAAAAAAAAAAAAAAAAAAAAAAAACACCGACTCTTATTGGTCCCTGAGCAGCAATTCAAGCACAGGTTCACGTCAATCATTACCGCTCCAGTCACACCCAGAGCTGCACTCACAGTTCTGTCAGCCACCTGACGTGCGCCCAAACTCCCCGCAGCTTTAACCGTGACCCCATAATGCATTAACCAAAGCATTACGGGATCATAGGGGCAGTTCTGGCCAATACAATGACTGCAGCTTTGGATGTGACTAGAGTCCAATACATGTAAATCAGTCTCTGGAGCTCTATCACGTAACAGGAGTCCACGCCTCACCCCACACGTCCACGACTGAAAGCACAACCTCACGTCCACACACACAGGACAACATGATCTGCACGGGCGCCACGGAAGAAACGAAACGGTCAGAAAATCCCAGCAGCAGCAGTTCAGGTAGACAGCACGTAGATCTCCAGCATCCAGCCTTCCCCGTCACATACACGGGGGTGAGGCCACGGAGGGCACAACCAGTAAGTAGGTCTGAACGTGGCTTCTGCCCACAGCAGGCGACCGATATCAAACCTGAAATGTTCAGTCAGACACAAGTGCAAGACATTACAGCAGTAACCGAGAGTCGCTATAGTGGTTGGCTCACCCGTCATCTTGTGCCCCCTTAGTCTTGAAGCACCAGGAAATAATTCCCCCCCCCATAAAATGCCAGTTTACAGAACCCGGCCCGGGGTCCCGGCACCATTAGGTTCAGCAGAAATGATGGTGGCCTGAGAGGAATATGAATCCAGCACGAGTGGTTTTACTTTTATACCCGGAGATGAGCGCCACCCGGGTACTGGAGAAGGCACCTGCTGGTCCCAGAGTAAGTGAGGTCACGTGGGGGAGGGGGCAGGATAGAGGACCGGACTCTCCGCAACACTCAGCAAACATGGCCACGTCCGAGCATAGGGACACATTCAGATGTTACAACACAGAGGTAGGCAACCGGTGGCCTCGACAGCAGCTGCAGAACTACAGTTCCCAGCAAACCAGGCCACGATGATGGGACTGGCAGTGCCACAACCTCACAGCTGACACACACACACACACACACAAAGAAAAATAAAAAGGCAACGTAAACTGAACGCAGACACGAGGCGCACAGTCCTACAGATGGTGGGGGGGCGTTCTGCTACACTGTGCAATAAAAGCCCTGAGAGCGTCCGCTGTCCGGCCACCACACCGCAGTAAGGCACCTCAAGGAAGAACGGACTCTGCGCATCTCAGCCGGCCGCGTCCACAGAGTTAAGGCAGAGACGGTGGTCTTCATCCCTGGAGCCCCTGTGTCAGTGCGAGGTAACGTGAAGGCTCCCAGCCCAGAGTCCTCCTCCAAAGAGGAAGAGGAGGAGGAACAGATTTCAGGAGTCCTGGAGGGAGGTCAATGTCAGTGTGTCGGGGGGACTGAGGGAAGGGGGACACGAGGGGGGAGGACAGGGGTCATCATTTCTTTTGCTTGTTTTTGGCAGAATTTCTGGGTGGGGTGACGGGGCGGCTCTGGTTAGCACCCCCATAGCCAAATAGCTTCTTGTCAGCAGGCTTCAGTATCTGAAGGCAAAAAGGAGACCGTGTCAGTCCACAACGGAGGAGAACATGAAGCAGAAGCCAGGGACAGCTACGAGCAAGGACTACATATCACCTCACCACCAGGAGCGGAGACACCTCACCGAATACATCGCCCCTATGACTGACCCCGGGTACCCGCCCTACAGAACTATGAAAGGTCCCGGGACTAACCTGGAAGGAGCACATCAGCGACTCGTCCACACTCATCATGGAGCCGGCGTTGTCAAACTCCCCGCAGTAGTTGGGCGCAGAGAAGAGGGTCACCAGCTGTCGCTTGGCAAAGAATTCATAACCGTCCTCCACAACCTGCGGGCAGCGATACGAAGGGTCAGGTCAGGATGATATCACCGTGCACCCCCCCCCCCGCAGAGCATCACACCCGTCACTCACCTGATGCGCTCTGCAGATCAGATCCAGGTCGTGCTTGTGAAGAAACTTTGCCACGACATCGGCCCCGAATGTGAACGACACCCCGCGGTCATTCTCTCCCCAGCCCAGAACGTCCTTGTCGGGGTCGGACCACAGGAGGTCACACAGGAGGCCCTGATCGGGGACGTCGGTGGGCCGCAGTATCCTCCGCACCTGCTCCATGGACTGCAGGTCGGGGGACAGACCTGAAAACGGAGAGGAGAGGACGTGAACAGAGCGCGCAGATAAATCTGTCTCACTCCATGTGGGGAGAGGGCTGGTCAGGGGCACCCAGTACACAGACTGTTGGCACGAAACAGGGGCATTTATGTGATAAAAAGTAAGAGGAGACGACAAGTTCACTTAATCTCCACTGCAACATAAACCCGATAATCCATAGTAAACCTAAATATGGCCAAGAATGCAGCTGCCCACACGGCGGGCACAGACAGCCGGGCACCACAACACCTCACTAAAATATAACAGCTTATGGGGAGGCCTGTGTGGACGGATGCCAACCCCGCCATCCACTGCCTCCTGTTCTCAGCCACTTCAGCCCGCACGGAGTGGTGAGTGACATCCCTGCCCCCACCCTGACGCAGGACCTCACCTCCGTGGCAGCAGAAGATCTTCTCGTCCACGATGGCAGCGACGGGTAAGCAGTTGAAGCAGTCGGTGAAGGTCTTCCACAGCTTTATATTATAGCGCCTCTTACCTGCAGAGAGAGGACGCAGCGTAAGCCTCAAGGTGAGGAACTACAATCACCAGGATAACAAGACGGCCACTCACACTCGTCGTAGAAGCCGTAGATGCGGTTGATGCTGGCACACTCGTGGTTTCCGCGCAGCAGGAAGAAGTTCTCCGGGTATTTGATCTTGTACGCCAGCAGGAGGCAGATGGTTTCCAGAGATTGCTTGCCACGGTCCACGTAGTCACCCAGGAAGAGGTAGTTGCTTTCTGGGGGAAACCCGCCATATTCAAAGAGTCTGAGGAGGTCGTAATACTGACCGTGGACGTCTCCTGCGAGAAGGGGAGAGCGTTAGATGGCACTGGAGCTACTACAGAGCTGCATTCACAATTCCACAACATTCTATGCGGTAGGAGCCTCCCTCTGCAGTGTGAAGTGACTGCGTCTCCCAGAATGCAATACAGCAGCGCCATGTCCGACTCCAAGTGAAGTCTTAGGGGACGGTCCCACGGTCAGGTTTGGAAGCAAAAATCAGGAATTAAAGGGGTATTCCCATCACAGACTATGGGGGCATTTCGCTAGGATATTCCCCCATTGTCTGATAGGTGCGGGTCCTACTGCTGGGACTTGCACCTACACGGAGAACAGAGCGGGGAGAGTTGAGGCTGGAGGATCCCGGGTTTCCCAGGGTCCGGCCACCAGCAGGCACCGCTCCCATTCAATTCTATGGGGCAGCCGGAAATAGCTGAGCCAGCGCTCGGCTATTTTCGATGGCCCCATAGACCTTTCCCTGCTCCGTTCCCCATGTAGGTGCAGGTCCCGCACCTATCAGACAAGGGGGGCACATCCTAGCGACATGCCCCTATGGTCCATGATGGCAAAACCCCTTTAATTCAGAGCAAGAAGGGGAATCTTTCATACTTCCAAAGCTGCATCTGGAAACCTGACCGCAACCCTACAAACCCACGGAGACCACGGGGGAGGAGACCACGGACTCACCGCAGATCTTTAGTGGGGCCTCCAGCTCCAGGAGGATGGGCTGGCTGAGGAAGATCTCCCGCGACTTCAGGCACAACCCGCGGATCTCGTTCTCCGTCAGCTGGACGTTCTTCCCCGGACGACATCCCTTCACTGGGAAAAGATGTGAAATGAAAGTAGTTAAGAGGTGCACGTCCTACTCATCGACATTACAGGGGGACACTAGTGAACCCCCAGCCTCCAGCTGTAAGGCGCCATGTCAGAATACACTGCATTAGTCACTGACTACAGGACGGTATACTCAGCCGGGGGCGTCACAGGTTCATCAGCTCCTGGACCGACACGTTTCTATTCACTGACTACAAACAGAGGTCTTGAAATCAGTGAAGGACTGAACCAAGGTCTATCAGGATCCGATTGGTGACAGGAGAAAACTGGAAATGTCAGTGCAGGAGGCTGAAGACCACGACCGGTGAGCGACAATCACAGGAGGATCTCAACCAAGGCAACGGCAAACATCGGTGCGGGGGCGGTATACAGGTTGTTTGCAGTATACACGTTCCCTCCCCTCGTCAGTGCAGAAAACACATCCTGGATAAAGGCTACTGACAGAGGCAGGGTCGTTACAGTGTATCAGGGCGGTCTTCTAACATACCCCACCTGATCAGCTCCCTGCCCGTCACTGACGCACGTTCTTCTCCAGACCAGCTTTTTTGCTTTCCGAATTTTTCCAGAAATGTACCGGTCAGGACTGGTCGTCTCCGGAGGTCTAGGGGCCGATTACACCGGCGTTGTGGTTTTAAGATCCGGCAGAGGATCTCAAAATGGGGACAAAAAAGTTCAGCCTTGTCAAAGAAGACAAAACTGATCAGGACGCCTTCTGTTTTGTTGCGTTTTTTTGACCGGACACAAAAATCACTGAAAAAAAAAACTGCAATTGTGTCCGGTCTGCGAAACGGAACAAACCGGATCCGGCGTCAGAATCCATACAAGTCAACGATGCCCTTTTTTTCAGATCCATCACCCAGTGACTTCCAAGGATTTTAGTGCCGTATCCGGTTTGTTTCCGTTGTAACAAAACCGTATCGTAACGGAACAGATGCATCCGGATGTTTTAACAGAACCGTTTCGGTTTATAGATCTTCTGCTGGATCTCAAAACGCAAGTGTGAAACAGGCCCAAGATCAGCAGCTCCAGGGAAGCGCTGCGCCTTTAAGGGGGCGACCGGCTCCTAACGCAGCGAGGATTGATGCAACACGTGGAAATAATTAAGTCCCCCCCCTTCCCGTGGGATCGATGCCTGCAATGGTGACCTGCGGCGTCATCAGACCGGACAGACGTTACACGGGCAGCGTCGCTCCAATACCAGAGAATAAGCCGGGCGACCAAGTCCTCCTTCACGTACGCATTGAGCCTTGTATGAAGGGTACACAGACGGGCGTCTGTCACATGACACCTGAAGGCTACACCCACCACCGGCCTGGGTAACATGAAGGACACGCCCACATACAGGGAGCCGCTGCAGCTGTACAAGGATTCGCCAAATCGAGACACTGAATGAATGGCGTAAAAGGTGAACCAAGTGACCGTAAACATCAGGCTACAGTCACACGACCGTATTTCCGGTCGATCAGCTTTTTCGTGCAGATCACACGCGGACCCAGTCGATCCTATAGAGCCGCACAATATGCGGACCGCACACGGATGTACAGAACATGCTCTATTCTTCCGTTTTGTGGACAAGAATAGGTATTTTTACCACAGACGCACACAGACCACATCTGTACTTTGTGGATCCGGCATACGCGGACTGCGGAACGGATACGGCATGAACGTAGACAAATCTCCCGGGAACAGCCATCTACGCAACGTGTACGGGGGCTCCTGACAAATTCCACATGAACCTCCCTCTGAGGAGATCCGCCCCTGCCGGGAGTCAGGCTGCTGAACACACGGCTGAGGATGCATGTGTCTGGAGGGGCTGCGGTGATGATAATCAGCAGGAGGGAGGCTTCTGCAGACGATACGTCGGCCATGTTCAGGTGTAATACGTGATAAATGATCTGTCATGGCTGCAGGGGGAGGACGAGTCACAAAACGCATTATAACCGGATAACAAGACGTAGCGAGCGCTGCCAGAGCCCCACGCATGAGACGCATGGTGTGAATACCCTTCCTGTACAGACCCCCAGACCTTACATCTCCAATCTAGCGGGGGCGCTGGATCTGGGAGACTCTGATCAGGCGAATGACCAACCCCTTTTAACAGTGATCTGACTGCCCACGAGAACAGGAACCTGCACAGAGATGGCGGCACAGCACATGTAAACAGTCCACATCCACTAACGACCCCATAAACCCGGATCTAGAGGGCCCAGCGTGGCCAAAAACTATACTACACCCGCAGCGCCCCCTGGTGCCACCGGCTGATCACAGAAGAGGACCCCTGTTAGACAACAGCCCCTTCTAGTCACTCGTGACTTCCATGTTCAGCCGCCTGCAGAGGACAAAATGCTGATATAATCCACACAAGACCCTACAGGGAGAAACACCTGAGCCCGGCCAAGCTGCCAAAAAAAAAAAAAAACACTCTATACCGTGGAGTGGACCGGACCGTGCTATACCGGCTCTGCATTAAACCGACATATAGGGTCCATGGAGGCCACAAGGACGAGGGGCTGACACCAGAAGGACACCCTATGGCTACACTTTGCTCTTCCTGGTCTACATGAGCAGAACAGACCGGCCCGTAGGAATCACCCCCGACGACGAACAGATACCTGATAAGTGAAGGATCACCTTACCCTCCCGTGTGAACGGAGCAGTGATCACCCACTGACACTACAGCTCCTCACACACAGGGGGCGACCGGTCTCCTGATCCCCAGGGGTCAGACCCTCATTATTCAGCGCTGCTCCCTGCATGTAGTTTGTATGTTCTCCTTGTACACGGGTTTCCTCCAGCACAGCAGAAAAACGCGAGTCCAGATGAAGCGTTCCAACATGGACAAGGGGTGACGACGATCGGTACAGCGCCGCGGGATAGTTATATATAAAGGCTGCTTATGGGAGAAGCCTCACAGCAGCATCGATGTAATACACCGGACACTCAGCTCATAGGACGTACCCTGTATACACCAGACGTTATATATTCTCATAAAATGTACCCAATACAATATACATACATAATACATGTATAGAACAAACCAAACATTATATATATAATACTGGTACACAATACACTAAATATGGTCCTATAAGATACACCCTATATGTATATAATACCTTCCTATATAATAGTCCGCACATAACATACAGTCAGTATACAATATATATACACACACTATACAAAATAACTATATATCTGCCCCCACACACTAATATATATATATATATATATATATATATATATCACACCCCGCACCTATATCACACACTATATATCAGCCCCCACATGACGTCACAGACACACTATACAGCCATATCGCACATCACTCCGGTCTACGCCGCCGCCCCTCACCCTCCAGCAGCCGCTGTATGATGGAGTCGAGGTTGAGCTTCTCTCCGTCCCCCATGGTCCGTGTAATCAGGGCGGGCAAAAAACAACCGCAAGAGAGCGGGGAGGGATCGAGGCAGGCCTGTTTGCGAGGCGATCACGTGCAGCCGTTCCCGACCTCCGCCGGCTAATGACGTCACCGCACGTACAAGGCCTCCCCGGAGACGGCTGCGTATTTCTGTGAATGGAGGGCACGCAGCGCGCCTGCGTCAGCCAAAGACGCCTGATCCGATTGGTTGAAGGTGACGGTGGAGTTCGAACTTTTTTTTTTTTTTTATGAACCACGCCTCTTTCCGTTGCGTGAAAAAAGTCTTTACAGATAGGAGCAAGACACGCCCCCAGCCGCGCTGTGGTTGGCTGAGGCGACGTCGTCGATGATTGGTGGAATGTCCCGGCGGTAAAAGAGGCAGTGTCTGTTAGTGACGTCAGAGAAGGACAGGCAGACTCGAAGCCTGATTGGCTGGTGCAGTGTGCGCTGTGAGTAATGGTGGAGTCATAAGTGAGCCTGAGCTGCACCCCTGTCCTCACTGTATGAGGGGGCCCCAGAGAACAGACAGCAATGTGGATGACTCAGGGTGTAGTTTCCATGGTAACTGAACATAGCACCAGAGTAGTCACCGATTATTGGCCCATGGAGTAAAGCTGGGGCTACATGGCGAGGACATATGACCAAGGATCAAGTGTGGTCACAGCGTGACCCGACCGCGACCCCAGAGTCACAAAAAAATCCAACACCGACAACCTTTTAGCGATTCTGGGGTCAAACTGCGTCCAACATAAGGCTCCTCAGCCAAGACCACCATGTACCCCAGCCCGATATGAGGAACGGGAAAATGCGGGACGCTCGCGGCCGGTATCTGCAATTTACAGAAGGGACACAGTCCTGTGGATGAGACCTCACACTGACAGACTATTAGACCCTGCCTCTGGCAGCCTGCTATCATGTCACCTCTATCTAACCACTGGCAGTGGAATCTAAGGGGTTAACCCCTTCCCACAGCCCTAATGTAAGTTTGTATCAGTGGTGGGAGTTCAAAGACGGAGCCCACTCACGAGCGCCATATCCGCCGGGTGTCTGCTGTTTGAAACAGCAAGCAGCTGGGACTAATGTTTGTGATCGGTGATAACGTCGATCGCATACGCTTAACGCTGTGAATAATGCGTCTGGGAAGTCAAAAACCAGGAGCGAACGCTCCAAACAATGTAATAGCTGCTCTTAGCGAGGATCGGGGGAGCCGATGTGTGTGCGCGGCCGCCTCGGTCCTCCTGATAAAATGCTGCTGCACATTGAGAATGGCGATTTACTGTTTTTTGGTCCCTTCCCCTCCACAAAATATTGAAAAAAAGTCATACACCCCAATATGGTATCAATGTAAAGATTTTACGGCTCCGCACATAAAGTAAAAACATTACGGGGATCAGAATATGGCGATGCAAAGAAAATATTTGTTTTTCCGAAGTTTTTCTTTTTCTTTTCCATATCATTCTACTTTCACACTCGCGGCAGGGATGTACGGCAGGTGAACTGCCTGCCGGATCCGTGCTGCCGCTAGAGCAAGGGGGCACGGCCGGAAGCACGCTCCGTCCCCATTCCCTATAATGGAAGCTCCAGCCGCAGCACGACAAACATGCTGAGAGGAGGGCGGACTAAAATTACAACATGTCATAGTTTTAGTCCGGCCACCTCTCTGCATGTTTGTTGTGCTGCGGCCGGACCTCTGGCCCGCCCCCATTATAGTGAATGGGACCACAGCATAGTACCTGCACTAGCGGCAGCACGGATCCGGCAGGCGGTTCACCCACCGGAACAGCCTGCCGATAGTGAACCCTCTACATATCTGGTATCGCTGTGATCGTACTGACCCTGAGAATGACAGTGACAGGTTTTTTTTAATAATTCCACCACATTATATGCAACCATTAATGGTACCATTAGAAAGTACAACTTGTCCCACAAAAAACAAGTCCTCATACAGCTATGTGAATGGAAAATAGAGATGAGCGAATCATTCAAAAAATTATTCGCCAAACATTCGGCGAACTTTTCCTAAAATTCGTATATTCAACGAATAGATTCGTTGAATTTGCGTACAAAATATACGTTATTATGTGGCTATTAGCGAACATTCTCACACTCTCAGTTAAAAAAAGGTACGCAACCTCTTTGAACACGTATGCATGAGCGTACAATTTACATACGAATCCTCAGCGTACTATTGTCTAACGATTACGTAATACGCAGGCACGCACGACGAGAGGCCGCGGCGTGCAGTCCTGAGGCAGAGCGAATTTTTGAAAATGACATCCAGGCGAAAATCAGCATTTAGCTCTGCAGAACTCAAATACATGATCCGGCTGATGGACCGGCAGGATTACGACGGCACACACCGCCACCCAAACCAGCATAAAAAGGAGGTGATCCAGCAGGTGATCCGAGGCTTGTGCCATCGTTTCGACACTGTGCGGACCCCGGGCTAGATCCAGTGGGAATGGTCCAATCTGAAGTTTAAATGCCCATAGTGGCTTAATGAGATCCGCGCAGAGATATGGCAGGGTGAGTATTGCAGATACTACAAGTAGAAGCTCCGCCTACAGGTCCTTTGGCACTGCTGCCCTGTGCCACCTTCAACTTTTTTTAGAGCTCGAGGTCTGGCTGGAACTGGACCCCTTTTGCTTATCCATTCCAGACATTTGTAACTTTACTCTGTGGCCCTGCAGCTGGTCTTTGAACCTGTCTCTCTCCCTGCCTGATTAATTACTAGCCCTGCACTTGCCCTGCACTTGCCCTGCAGTATCGCTGATATCTGTAATATGGATTCCCTGAACAATTACACCCCAATTTCAACAACACAGGTCTCAGTCTCTCAGAACTTCGCACTCAGTGCTTCTGCTCGTCTCAGCAGTCGCAGCAGAAGTGATGCGTCACTGGCTTACCAAGCCTAAGCCAATCAGAGCAAGCCCCGCCCACTAGGTCAGGTGATTCGCTTCGCAGCTGAAAATTTCCAAGATTCGATACGAATCGCTTCGCTCATCTCTAATGGAAAAAATGATAAAATTATGGCTTTGGGAAGGCTGGGAGTAAAAAAAAAAACTAAAGTTTAAAAAAATAAATAAATAAATTGCCCAGTCTTCTAAGGGTTAACCCGGCAGGATCAGAGTCATCTCTGCAGCAACCATGTGGGTCAGAGTGCAGTGACCCCTGCCCTACACTGGAGAGCGCTACAGTGCTGAACAGTGAGGAGTCCTGAATAGAGGCGGTGCCAGAGACGTCGGGGCCACACAAAATACACAGCAGATACACAAAGCTGAAGGCAGGTGGCGCTAGAGTGCTGTATGTTTCCAAGGCAACAAGATTTTGAAAGCAGCTTTGGATGTGACTAGAGAAACAGGACGTAAATAATTTGTACAGACTTAAACCGTGAAATATTTCTGAAAGCAGAGCGGCCATTTTATAGAAAATATAGAGAGCGCCAGACAGTAATAAGTTACAGAATACCGTAGAAAGCTAAATGTCCACAACTACAACTCCCATCGTGAATGTCACTGAATCTTCCTTGACTCCTAAACCTGAGTTCTGCAGCAGCCGGATGCAGGACCTGTCGGTCAGGAGCCCACGGGCTGTCACCCAGCTTTCCCACAAACAGATCTAAGAGTTTCTTTCACCAACTTGACAGAAGACGATGAGTCCAAGACTGATGAGTGACCGAAGTCATCCTCATGTGTGACAGCGGCTGGCGGGGTCCTCCACCGCTACCCTACAGGGGGCGCTGACTCACTGCCCGGCTGTCAGGGGAGGGGCGATCGTCACCCGCCGCCCTGTATCCGTGCGATCCTCTAGTGGCCTCCGATGACGAGACGTTGGACTTCACATATCTCAGTAAATTCAGTATGGCGGCCGGGGTCACTCCAGGAATACGGAAGGCAGCGCCAATCTGTGAGAAGCGGAGAAGATATATATAAGACAATGACATCCATCATGTAAAGGATCTGTCACCAGGAGCGGCACATTCACTAGTGTAACACCGGGAAATCCAGTCCTCTAGATGTCATTTATCTATAGAGGGCGGCATTATAGCAGTTATATTCCTGTACATAGGAGCAGTATTATAGTAGTTATATTCTTGTACATAGGAGCAGTATTATAGTAGTTATATTCTTGTACATAGGAGCAGTATATAGTAGTTTATAGTAGTTATTATTATTCTTGTACATAGGAGGCAGTATTATAGTAGTTATATTCTTGTACATAGGAGCAGTATTATAGTAGTTATATTCTTGTACATAGGAGCAGTATTATAGTAGTTATATTCTTGTACATAGGAGCAGTATTATAGTAGTTATATTCTTGTACATAGGAGCAGTATTATAGTAGTTATATTCTTGTACATAGAGCAGTATATAGTAGTTATATTCTTGTACATAGGAAGCAGTATTATAGTAGTTTTTAATATCTTGTACATAGGAGCAGTATTATAGTAGTTATATTCTTGTACATAGGAGCAGTATTATAGTAGTTATATCTTGTACATAGGAGGACAGTATTATAGTAGTTATATTCTTGTACATAGTTAAGGCAGTAATATAGTAGTTATATTCTTGTACATAGGAGGCAGTATTATAGTAGTTATATTCTTGTACATAGGAGCAGTATTATAGTAGTTATATTCTTGTACATAGGAGCAGTATTATAGTAGTTATATTCTGTTAGGCAGTATATAGTAGTTTATATTCTGTACATAGGAGCAGTATTATAGTAGTTATAATTCTTGTACATAGGAGCAGTATTATAGTAGTTATATTCCTTGTACATAGGAGCAGTATTATAGTAGTTATATCTTGTACATAGGAGCAGTATTATAGTAGTTATATTCTTGTACATAGGAGGCAGTAGTATATAGTATTATAGTAGTTTATATTCTTGTACATAGGTAGTGTATATTCTTGTACATAGGAGAGTATTATAGTAGTTATATTCTTGTACATAGGAGCAGTATCATAGTAGTTATATTCTTGTACATAGGAGGCAGTATTATAGTAGTTATATTCTTGTACATAGTAGCAGTATTATAGTAGTTATATTCTTGTACATAGGAGCAGTATTATAGTAGTTATATTCCTTGTACATAGGAGCAGTATTATAGTAGTTATAATTCTTGTACATAGGAGCAGTATTATAGTAGTTATATTCTGTACATAGGAGCAGTATTATAGTAGTTATAATTCTTGTACATAGGAGCAGTATTATAGTAGTTATATTCTTGTACATAGGAGCAGTAATTATAGTAGTTATATTCTTGTACATGAGCAGTATTATAGTAGTTATATTCTTGTACATAGGAGCAGTATTATAGTAGTTATATTCTTGTACATAGGAGGCCAGTATTTATAGTAGTTATATTATTGTAACATAGGAGCAGTATTATAGTAGTTATATTCTTGTACATAGGAGCAGTATTATAGTAGTTATATTCTTGTACATAGGAGCAGTATTATAGTAGTTATATTCTTGTACATAGGAGCAGTATTATAGTAGTTATATTCTTGTACATAGGAGCAGTATTATAGTAGTTATATTCTTGTACATAGGAGCAGTATTA
Source organism: Rhinella marina (assembly GCA_900303285.1). Classification (NCBI taxonomy): domain Eukaryota; kingdom Metazoa; phylum Chordata; class Amphibia; order Anura; family Bufonidae; genus Rhinella; species Rhinella marina. The sequence continues at coordinate 42,422 of ONZH01010085.1, read as the reverse complement.
TAGTAGTTATATTCTTGTACATAGGAGCAGTATTATAGTAGTTATATTCTTGTACATAGGAGCAGTATTATAGTAGTTATATTCTTGTACATAGGAGCAGTATTATAGTAGTTATATTCTTGTACATAGGAGCAGTATTATAGTAGTTATATTCTTGTACATAGGAGCAGTATTATAGTAGTTATATTCTTGTACATAGGAGCAGTATTATAGTAGTTATATTCTTGTACATAGGAGCAGTATTATAGTAGTTATATTCTTGTACATAGGAGCAGTATTATAGTAGTTATATTCTTGTACATAGGAGCAGTATTATAGTAGTTATATTCTTGTACATAGGAGCAGTATTATAGTAGTTATATTCTTGTACATAGGAGCAGTATTATAGTAGTTATATTCTTGTACATAGGAGCAGTATTATAGTAGTTATATTCTTGTACATAGGAGGCAGTATTATAGTAGTTATATTTTGTACATAGGAGCAGTATTATAGTAGTTATATTCTTGTACATAGGAGCAGTATTATAGTAGTTATATTCTGTACATAGGAGCAGTATTATAGTAGTTATATTCTTGTACATAGGAGCAGTATTATAGTAGTTATATTCTTGTACATAGGAGCAGTATTATAGTAGTTAATATTCTTGTACATAGGAGCAGTATTATAGTAGTTATATTCTTGTAGCATAGGAGCAGTATTATAGTAGTTATATTCTTGTACATAGGAGCAGTATTATAGTAGTTATATTCTTTGTATACATAAGGAGCAGTATTATAGTAGTTATATTCTTGTACATAGGAGCAGTATTATAGTAGTTATATTCTTGTACATAGGAGCAGTATTATTAGTAGTTATATTCTTGTACATAGGAGCAATTATAGTAGTTATTATAGTAGTTATATTCTTGTACATAGGAGCAGTATTATAGTAGTTATATTCTTGTACATTAGGAGCAGTATTATAGTAGTTATATTCTGTATATAGGAGCAGTATTATAGTAGTTATATTCTTGTACATAGGAGCAGTATTATAGTAGTTATATTCTTGTACATAGGAGCAGTATTATAGTAGTTATATTCTTGTACATAGGAGCAGTATTATAGTAGTTATATTCTTGTACATAGGAGCAGTATTATAGTAGTTATATTCTTGTACATAGGAGCAGTATTATAGTAGTTATATTCTTGTACATAGGAGGCAGTATTATAGTAGTTATATTCTTGTACATAGGAGGCAGTATTATAGTAGTTATATTCTTGTACATAGGAGCAGTATTATAGTAGTTATAATTCTTGTACATAGGAGCAGTATTATAGTAGTTATATTCTTGTACATAGGAGCAGTATTATAGTAGTTATATTCTTGTACATAGGAGGCAGTATTATAGTAGTTATAATTCTTGTACATAGGAGCAGTATTATAGTAGTTATATTCTTGTACATAGGAGCAGTATTATAGTAGTTATATTCTTGTACATAGGAGCAGTATTATAGTAGTTATATTCTTGTACATAGGAGCAGTATTATAGTAGTTATATTCTTGTACATAGGAGGCAGTATTATAGTAGTTATATTCTTGTACATAGGAGCAGTATTATAGTAGTTATAATTCTTGTACATAGGAGCAGTATTATAGTAGTTATATTCTTGTACATAGGAGCAGTATTATAGTAGTTATATTCTTGTACATAGGAGCAGTATTATAGTAGTTATATTCTTGTACACTAGGAGCAGTATTATAGTAGTTATATTCTTGTACATAGGAGCAGTATTATAGTAGTTATATTCTTGTACATAGGAGCAGTATTATAGTAGTTATATTCTTGTACATAGGAGCAGTATTATAGTAGTTATATTCTTGTACATAGGAGCAGTATTATAGTAGTTATATTCTTGTACATAGGAGCAGTATTATAGTAGTTATATTCTTGTACATAGGAGCAGTATTATAGTAGTTATATTCTGTACATAGGAGCAGTATTAATAGTAGTTTATATTATTGTACATAGAGCAGTATTATAGTAGTTATATTCTTGTACATAGGAGGCAGTATTATAGTAGTTATATTCTTGTACATAGGAGCAGTATTATAGTAGTTATATTCTTGTACATAGGAGGCAGTATTATAGTAGTTATATTCTTGTACATAGGAGCAGTATTATAGTAGTTATATTCTTGTACATAGGAGCAGTATTATAGTAGTTATATTCTTGTACATAGGAGGCAGTATTATAGTAGTTATATTCTTGTACATAGGAGGCAGTATTATAGTAGTTATATTCTTGTACATAGGAGCAGTATTATAGTAGTTATATTCTTGTACATAGGAGCAGTATTAATAGTAGTTATATTCTTGTACATAGGAGCAGTATTATAGTAGTTATATTCTTGTACATAGGAGCAGTATTATAGTAGTTATATTCTTGTACATAGGAAGCAGTATTATAGTAGTTATATTAGTATCTTTACATAGGAGCAGTATTATAGTAGTTATATTCTTGTACATAGGAGCAGTATTATAGTAAGTTATATTCTTGTAACATAGGAGCAGTATTATAGTAGTATATTCTTGTACATAGGAGCAGTATTATAGTAGTTATATTCTTGTACATAGGAGCAGTATTATAGTAGTTATATTCTTGTACATAGGAGCAGTATTATAGTAGTTATATTCTTGTACATAGGAGCAGTATTATAGTAAGTTATATTCTTGTACATAGGAGCAGTATTATAGTAGTTATATTCTTTGTACATAGGAGCAGTATTATAGTAGTTATATTCTTGTACATAGGAGGCAGTATTATAGTAGTTATATTCTTGTACATAGGAGCAGTATTATAGTAGTTATATTCTTGTACATAGGAAGCAGTATTATAGTAGTTTATATTCTTGTACATAGGAGCAGTATTATAGTAGTTATATTCTTGTACATAGGAGGCAGTATTATAGTAGTTATATTTTTGTACATAGGAGGCAGTATTATAGTAGTATTCTTGTACATAGGAGCATATATAGTAGTTATATTCTTGTACATAGGAGCAGTATTATAGTAGTTATATTCTTGTACATAGGAAGCAGTATTATAGTAGTTATATTCTTGTACATAGGAGCAGTATTATAGTAGTTATATTCTTGTACATAGGAGCAGTATTATAGTAGTTATATTCTTGTACATAGGAGCAGTTATAGTAGTATATTCTTGTACATAGGAGCAGTATTATAGTAGTTATATTCTTGTACATAGGAGCAGTATTATAGTAGTTATATTCTTGTACATAGGAGCAGTATTATAGTAGTTTATATCTTGTACATAGGAGCAGTATTATAGTAGTTATATTCTTGTACATAGGAGGCAGTATTATAGTAGTTTATATTCTTTGTACATAGGAGCAGTATTATAGTAGTTATATTCTTGTACATAGGAGCAGTATTATAGTAGTTATATTCTTGTACATAAGCAGTATTATAGTAGTATATATTCTTGTACATAGGAGCAGTATTATAGTAGTTATATTCTTGTACATAGGAGGCAGTATTATAGTAGTTATATTCTTGTACATAGGAGCAGTAATTATAGTAGTTATATTCTTGTACATAGGAGGCAGTATTATAGTAGTTATATTCTTGTACATAGGAGGCAGTATTATAGTAGTTATATTCTTGTACATAGGAGCAGTATTATAGTAGTTATATTCTTGTACATAGGAAGCAGTATTATAGTAGTTATATTCTTGTACATAGGAGCAGTATTATAGTAGTTATATTCTTGTACATAGGAGCAGTATTATAGTAGTTATATTCTTGTACATAGGAGTAGTATTATAGTAGTTATATTCTTGTACATAGGAGCAGTATTATAGTAGTTATTATTGTCATAGGAGCAGTATTATAGTAGTTATATTCTTGTACATAGGAGCAGTATTATAGTAGTTATATTCTTGTACATAGGAGGCAGTATTATAGTAGTTTATATTCTTGTACATAGGAGCAGTATTATAGTAGTTATATTCTTGTACATAGGAGCAGTAATATTATAGTAGTTATATTCTTGTACATAGGAGCAGTATTATAGTAGTTATATTCTTGTACATAGGAGCAGTATATTATAGTAGTTATATTCTTGTACATAGGAGCAGTATTATAGTAGTTATAATTCTTGTACATAGGAGCAGTATTATAGTAGTTATATTCTTGTACATAGGAGCAGTATTATAGTAGTTATATTCTTGTACATAGGAGCAGTATTATAGTAGTTATATTCTTGTACATAGGAGCAGTATTATAGTAGTTATATTATAGTATTATATTCTTGTACTAGCATAGAGCACGTATTAGTAGTTTATATTCACGAGCATAGAAGCAGTATTATAGTAGTTATATTCTTGTAGGAGCAAGTACATAAGCAGGTAGTATCTTGTACATAGTATTATAGTTATAATTCTGTATAGGAGCAGTATTATAGTAGTTATATTCTTGTACATAGGCAGTATTATAGTAGTTATATTCTGTACATAGGAGCAGTATTATAGTAGTTATATTCTTGTACTAGGAGCATTAGGAGCAGTACATATATTATAGTAGTTATATTCTTAATTATAGGAGAGGTACATAGGAGTAGTTTATATTCTTGTAGTTATGTCTTGCGGCAGTATTAGTAGTTAGTCTTGTACATAGCAGTATTATAGTAGTAGTACAGTATTATAGTAGTTATATTCTTGTCAGTAGTTATATTCTTGTACATAGGAGCAGTATTATAGTATTATATTCTTGTACATAGGAGCAGTATTATAGTAGTTATATTCTTGTACATAGGAGCAGTATTAAGTAGCTATATTCTTGTACATAGGAGTAGCAGTATTATAGTAGTTATATTCTTGTACATAGGAGCAGTATTAGTAGTTATATTCTTGTACATAGGAGCAGTATTATAGTAGTTATATTCTGTACATAGGCCAGTATTATAGTTATATTCTTGTACATAGGACAGTATTATAGTAGTTATATTCTTGTACATAGGAGCAGTATTATATTCTTGTACATAGGAGCAGTTATATAGTTTATTCTTGTACATAGGAGCAGTATATAGTAGTTATATTCTTGTCATAGGAGCAGTATTATAGTTATATTCTTGTACATAGAGCAGTATTATAGTAGTTATATTCTTGTACATAGAGCAGTATATAGTAGTTATTTCTTGTACATAGGAGCAGTATTATAGTAGTTATATTCTTATACATAGGAGCAGTATTATAGTAGTTATATTCTTGTACATAGGAGCAGTATTATAGTAGTTATATTCTTGTACATAGGAGGCAGTATTATAGTAGTTATATTTTGTACATAGGAGCAGTATTATAGTAGTTATATTCTGTTATTATAGGACAGTATTATAGTAGTTATATGTACATAGAGGCATATAGTAGTTATATTCTGTACATAGGAGCAGTATTATAGAGTATATTCTTGTACATAGGTGCAGTATTAGTATTCTCTTATACATAGGAGCAGTTATATTCTTTACATAGTATATAATATCTTTATATAGTAGTTATATTCTTGTACATAGCAGTATTACATATATGTATAGTAGTATATTCTTGTACATAGGAGCAGTATTATAGTAGTTATATTCTTGTACATAGAGCTAGTATTATAGCAGTTATATCTTTACATAGGAGCGTATTATAGTAGTTTATAGAGGCAGTATTATAGTAGTTAGTACATAGGAGCAGTATGTATAGTATTATATTTCTTGTACATAGGACAGTATTATAGTTAGTTATAGAGCATAGGAGAGTATTATAGTAGTTATATTCTTGTACATAGAGGCAGTATTATAGTAGTTATATTCTTGTACATAGGAGGCAGTATTATAGTAGTTATATTCTTGTACATAGGAGCATATATATAGTAGTTATATTCTTGTACATAGGAGCAGTATATAGTAGTTATATTCTTGTACATAGGAGCAGTATTATAGTAAGTTATATTCTTGTACATAGAGCAGTATAGTAGTTATATCTTGTACATAGGAGCAGTATTAGTATCAGTTATATCTTGTACATAGGAGCAGTATTATAGTAGTTATATTCTTGTACATAGGAGCAGTGTTATAGTAGTTTATATCTTGTACATAGTAGTTATAGTAGTTATATTCTTGTACATAGGAGCAGTATTATAGTAGTTATATTCTGTACATAGGAGCAGTATTATAGTAGTTATATTCTTGTACATAGCAGTATTATAGTAGTTATATTTGTACATAGGAGCAGTATTATAGTAGTTATATTCTTGTACATAGGAGCAGTATTATAGTAGTTATATTCTTGTACATAGAGGCAGTATTATAGGTAGTTAGTTATATTCTTGTACATAGGAAGCAGTATTATATAGTTATATTCTGTACATAGAGCAGTAGTATTATATTCTTGTACATAGGAGTAGTGTATTATATAGTTTATTCTTGTACAGGCAGTATTTATAGTAGTATATTCTTGTACATAGAGCAGTATTATAATAGTTATATTCTTGTACATAGGAGCAGTATATAGTAGTTATATTCTTGTACATAGGAGCAGTATTATAGTAGTTTATTCTTGTACATAGTATTATAGTAGTTATATTTTGTACATAGGAGGAGTATTATAGTAGTTATATTCTTTGTACATAGGAGCAGTATTAGTAGTTATATTCTTTGTACATAGGCAGTATTATGGTAGTTATATTCTGTACATAGGAGCAGTATTATAGTAGTTATATCTTTACATAGCAGGCAGTATTTGTATAGTAGTTTATAGTAGTTATATCTTGGAGCAGTATATATAGTAGTTATATTCTTGTACATAGGAGCAAGTATATATAGTTATATTTACATTAGGGGCAGTATTATAGTAGTTATTCTTGTACATAGGAGCAGTATAAGCAGTTATTAGTAGTACATCATAGCAGTACAGTATATATAGTAGTATTAGTCTTGTAGGAGCAGTATTATAGTAGTTATAGTATGAGCAGTATATTAGTAGTTATATTTGTACATTATGCAGTATCTATAGTAGTTATACATAGGGTTATAGTTGCATAAGCGTATTATATAGATATAGTAGTTAGTTATTCTTGTACATAGGAGCTATAGTCTTTACAAGTTATAGGAGTAGATATTCTTGTACATAGGAAGTTATAGTATTCTTGTACATAGGAGCAGTAATATAAGTAGTTATATTAAGAGCAGTATTATAGTAGTTATAGTAGTTACTTAGTACATAAGCTAAGATATTATAGTATATAAGTAGTATTATTAGTCAGTAATTATAGTAGTTATATTCTTATACATAGGTGGCAGTATTATAGAGTATATGCAGCAGCAGTAGTTATAGTAGTTAAAGTACAGCTAGTGTACTATAGTTGGAGCAGCAGTATTATAGCGTAGTTATATTCTTGTACATAGGAGCAGTATTATAGTAGTTATATTCTTGTACATAGGAGCAGTATTATAGTAGTTATATTCTTGTACATAGGAGCAGTATTATAGTAGTTATATTCTTGTACATAGGAGCAGTATTATATCCCAGTATGTATAAATTTTACCGTCTCTGGGCGACTCAGTGATAGCTTCTCCCGGACTTCATGTGATAAAGGGACATTGAGGTCCATGTAGTTTAGGTCTTCTGGTAATATCAAGGACTCGTCTCTCTGAACATCAGCGATCTCTTTCTGCTGGAATGTGACGTATAGCTCGTACAAAGCTGTAATATAAAAGTCTTTATGTCTTCCTGATTGATACAGACGCCCCATGAAGTAACCAGTAAACCTCTGACAATCCTGAGTAGATCATTGACTTTTACAACTATTACGTATATTACGTGTAATTAAGTATACTGTATATTTATCATTAATTTTGAAGGAATATTTTATATAACTATAAATCCTAATATATATTTTGAATAATATCTGCCCTCTTCATCTTCATATATCTATCGCTATTTTAGACAGCCAATGAGCCGGAGCGCCCACATCAATCTAGTGAAGTGTTCCTGTCATAATTACATTTATATTTTAATAGTTTGGGTATTTTGGGACATGACGACGCCAATGATCTTTATATTTTTATTTTTTTTTATTTTTTTTTTAAAATATGGGTAAAGGGGTGCTATGAATTGTATATATTTCTTACATTTTTAAAAACTACTTTTTAAGTCCTCCTAGGGGACTTTAATGTGCGGTCCTCTGACTGTTTCTCTTATTGACTGCAGTCATTTATGCAGCCTATGGGAAACTCAATACACACAGATGGAGCTCTGCCACATATGAACATTGCTGTGGCAGGCCTTGGAGCCTTCAGAAAGCCTGATGCTGCCATAGAAACCGAATGGGGAAAACCACTAACGACCATGAGACCAGGGGGTCAAAGTCGGCATTATTGCAGATCGCAGACCGTAGCCCTGGGTGTCTACTGTGTAAAAGAGCAGGCACCAAGGCCAATGAAGCCTCCTCAGCTCCTGAGCCTTTTGAAGACCACATCTGGACGTACAGAAGACGTTGAGAGAAGAGTAAACATTTTACAGCACATGCAGGACATGGCAGATGCCCCCCAACGCCTATGACTGGCATTACCTTCTATCTTTAAGCGCTGAGCTATATCATGCCTTTGGCTAAATCTCCCCAGGGGCTCCGGAAACAGTCTGGAGAGGGTCTGGAGCTCCACTCCTTCATAGCGCAGGACCTCCACCCCACTAGAGGATGAGATAACAACGTGTTAGACATCTGTGAGGTCACAGTCACTGCAAGATGGCGGATACGGCCTCAGAATAATAAATGTACGATTACCCAGAATCCCCAGTACATGTTCATAACAATCAACCTTCCATCAAGGACGTGTGATCATTAGCTTCCTGTTACCTTAAGATATAAGCCGTGACTAGTGGGTGCAAATACAAAGAAGTTGCACCGTTTTCTAACAAAAATGACAGTGTACATGTGATGTCCCACCTACAACAGATCGATTTGCAAATTGTAAAACAGCCGAGTGCATCAAATGTACTGGAGAGAGGAGCGTACCGTATTAATACCCCAGTACAATGGCGGCTGCACAGTTCCACTTCCACCTTCCCTTACCCAGATGGCGCCACCTGAAGGTGAAGCTATGAGCTGCACTGATAATCAGAGGCAGCAGAGAGTACCCGAGCGCGTTCACGCCGGCAGGAGAGAGTACCCGAGCGCGTTCACGCCGGCAGTAGAGAGTACCCGAGCGCGTTCACGCCGGCAGTAGAGAGTACCCGAGCGCGTTCACGCCGGCAGTAGAGAGTACCCGAGCACACACTCCGGCAAGAGAGTACCCGAGCGCGTTCACGTCCGGCAGTAGAGAGTACCAGAGCGCGTTCACCGGCAGTAGAAGAGTACCCGAGCGCGTTCACTCCGGCAGTAAGGTACCCGAGCGCGTTCACACCGGCAGTAGAGAGTACCCGAGCACGCTCACACCGGCAGTAGAGAGTACTCTGAGCACGTTCACATGGGCAGTAGAGAGTACCTGAGCGCGTTCACACGGCAGTGGAGAGTACCTGAGCGCGTTCACATTGGCAGTGGAGAGTACCTGACCGCGTTCCACAACGGGCAGTGGAGAGTACTTGAGCGCGTTCACACGGGGCAGTGGAGAGTACCCGAGCGCGGTTCACAGACCGGCAGTAGAGAGTACCCGAGCGACGTTCACACCGGCAGTAGAGAGTACCCGGAGCGCGTTCACACGGGCCGTAGAGAGTACCCGAGCGCGTTCACACGGGCAGTGGAGAGTACCCGAGCGCGTTCACACGGGCAGTGGAGAGTACCCGAGCGCGTTCACACGGGCAGTGGAGAGTACCCGACGCGCGTTCACAACGGGCAGTGGAGAGTAACCTGAGCGCGTTCACACGGGCAGTGGAGAGTACCTGAGCGCGTTCACACGGGCAGTAGAAAAGTACCTGAGTGCGTTTATGCGGGCAGTAGAGAGTACCCGAGCGCGTTCACACCGGCAGTAGAGAGTACCCAAGCGCGTTCACACCGGCAGTAGAGAGTACACGAGCGCGTTCACTCCGGCAGTAGAGAGTACCCGAGCGCGTTCACTCCGGCAGTAGAGAGTACCCGAGCGCGTTCACAACCGGCAGTAGAGAGTACCCGAGCACGCTCACACCGGCAGTAGAGAGTACCTGAGCACGTTCACATGGGCAGTAGAGAGTACCTGAGCGCGTACACACGGGCCAGTGGGAGAGTACCTGAGCGCGTTCACACGGGCAGTGGAGAGTACTTGAGCGCGTTCACATTGGCAGTGGAGAGTACCTGACCGCGTTCACACGGGCAGTGGAGAGTACTTGAGCGCGTTCACACGGGCAGTGGAGAGTACCCAAGCGCGTTCACACCGGCAGTAGAGAGTACACGAGCGCGTTCACTCCGGCAGTAGAGAGTACCCGAGCGCGTTCACTCCGGCAGTAGAGAGTACCCGAGCGCGTTCACACCGGCAGTAGAGAGTACCCGAGCACGCTCACACCGGCAGTAGAGAGTACCTGAGCACGTTCACATGGGCAGTAGAGAGTACCTGAGCGCGTACACACGGGCAGTGGGAGAGTACCTGAGCGCGTTCACACGGGCAGTGGAGAGTACTTGAGCGCGTTCACATTGGCAGTGGAGAGTACCTGACCGCGTTCACACGGGCAGTGGAGAGTACTTGAGCGCGTTCACACGGGCAGTGGAGAGTACCTGAGCGCGTTTTACACCGGCAGTAGAGAGTACCCGAGCGCGTTCACACCGGCAGGAGAGAGTACCCGAGCGTGTTTCACACCGGCAGCAGAAAGTACCTGAGCGCGTTCACACCGGCAGTAGAGAGTACCCGAGCGCGTTCACGCCGGCGGTAGAGAGTACCCGAGCGCATTCACACCGGCAGTAGAGAGTACCCCGAGCGCGTTCACGGCCGGCCAGTAGAGAGTACCCGAGCGCAATTCACTCCGGCAGTAGAGAGTACCCGTGCGCGTTCACCACCGGCAGCAGAAAGTACCCGAGCGCGTTCACACCGGCAGAAGAGAGTACCTGAGCGCGTTCACACCGGCAGGAGAGAGTACGCTGAGCGCGTTCACACCGGCAGGAGAGAGTACCCAAGCGCGTTCACACCGGCAGGAGAGAGTACCCGAGCGTGTTCACACCGGCAGCAGAAAGTACCCGAGTGCGTTCACCACCGGCAGGAGAGAGTACCCGAGCGTGTTCACACCGGCAGCAGAAAGGTACCTGAGCGCATTCAACACCGGCAGTAGAGAGTACCTGAGCGTGTTCACACGGGCAGTAGAGAGTACCTGAGCGTGTTCACACGGGCAGTAGAGAGTACCTGAGCGGCATTCACACGGGCAGTAGAAAGTACCTGAGTGCGTTTATGCGGGCAGTAGAGAGTACCCGAGCGCGTTCACACCGGCAGTAGAGAGTACCCAAGCGCGTTCACACCGGCAGTAGAGGTACCCAAGCGCGTTCAAGTCCGGCAGTAAGAGAGTACCCGAGCGCGTTCACTCCGGCAGTAGAGAGTACCCGAGCGCGTTCACAACCGGCAGTAGAGAGTACCCGAGCACGCTCACACCGGCAGTAGAGAGTACCTGAGCACGTTCACATGGGCAGTAGAGAGTACCTGAGCGCGTTCACACGGGCAGTGGAGAGTACCTGAGCGCGTTCACATTGGCAGTGGAGAGTACCTGACCGCGTTCACACGGGCAGTGGAGAGTACTTGAGCGCGTTCACACGGGCAGTGGAGAGTACCCGAGCGCGTTCACACCGGCAGTAGAGAGTACCCGAGCGCGTTCACACCGGCAGTTAGAGAGTACCCGAGCGCGTTCACACGGGCAGTAGAGAGTACCCGAGCGCGTTCACACGGGCAGTGGAGAGTACCCGAGCGCGTTCACACGGGCAGTGGAGAGTACCCGAGCGCGTTCACACGGGCAGTGGAGAGTACCTGAGCGCGTTCACACGGGCAGTGGAGAGTACCTGAGCGCGTTCACACGGGCAGTGGAGAGTACCTGAGCGCATTCAACACGGGCAGTAGAAAGTACCTGAGTGCGTTTAATGCGGCAGTAGAGAGTACCCCGAGCGCGTTCACACCGGCAGTAGAGAGTACCCAAGCCGCGTTCACACCGGCAGTAGAGAGTACCCGAGCGCGTTCACTCCGGCAGTAGAGAGTACCCGAGCGCGTTCACACCGGCAGTAGAGAGTACCCGAGCACGCTCACACCGGCAGTAGAGAGTACCTGAGCACGTTCACATGGGCAGTAGAGAGTACCTGAGCGCGTACACACGGGCAGTGGAGAGTACCTGAGCGCGTTCACACGGGCAGTGGAGAGTACTTGAGCGCGTTCACATTGGCAGTGGAGAGTACCTGACCGCGTTCACACGGGGCAGTGGAGAGTACTTGAGCGCGTTCACACGGGCAGTGGAGAGTACCTGAGCGCGTTTACACCGGCAGTAGAGAGTACCTCGAGCGCGTTCACACCGGCAGTAGAGAGTACCCGAGCGCGTTCACAACGGGCAGTAGAGAGTAACCCGAGCACGTTCACGACGGGCAGTAGAGAGTACCCGAGCGCGTTCACACGGGCAGTGGAGAGTACCCGATGCGCGTTCACACGGGCAGTGGAGAGTACCCGAGCGCGTTCACACGGGCAGTGGAGAGTACCTGAGCGCGTTCACACGGGCCAGTGGAGAGTACCTGAGCGTGTTCACACGGGCAGTGGAGAGTACCTGAGCGCGTTCACACGGGCAGTGGAGAGTACCTGAGCGCGTTCACACGGGCAGTGGAGAGTACCTGAGCCCGGTCACACGGGCAGTGGAGAGTACCTGAGCGCGTTCACACGGGCAGTGGAGAGTACCTGAGCGCGTTCACACGGGCAGTGGAGAGTACCTGAGCGCGTTCACACGGGCAGTGGAGAGTACCTGAGCGCGTTCACACGGGCAGTGGAGAGTACTGAGCGCGTTCACACGGGCAGTAGAGAGTACCTGAGCGCGTTCACACGGGCAGTGGAGAGTACCTGAGCGCGTTCACACGGGTACTGCTGATCTGTGCCTCTGGAATCAGCTTCTGCCACTTGACGGATGGAAACTGGAGGGAGCGGAGAGCAGACAGACCATCGTCTAAAGCCTGTCTGGTGGCACGCGCCCGGTCGTACCGCTCCTGAGACACACAGCCAGCTTCTTCATATCCTAAAAAAACAATGAAGAATGACATTAATGAGACACTGCTGATCCAAAATCCTGTCCCCATACCAGATTATCAGGAAAGGGGTCTTTCGGAATCTCCTCCTCCACCCCCGGGGTCTCTGACCTATATCACGCTCACCTGGTCCAAGTCGCTCCGATCCTCTGCCCTGACTGCATTCAGTGATCCTCCAGTCCGAGCTATGGACAGGGTCACGTGCACTGCTGCAGCCAATGACTGGCCTCTGCGGTGTCCCCAATCAGCACGTGATCCTGCAGTGACATACCGCTTGGGGACACTTCACTGCTGAAGCCAGTCATTGGCTGCAGCTGTGCACATGACCCCCATTTGCAGGCCTGGGATTGGAAGATAACCGAATGCAGTGAGGGCACAGTACCCGAGCAGCGAGGACAAGGTGATTATGTTTCTTGTATAAGTGCAAACGTTCTAGGTGGGGGGCAGGGCTACGTTAAAAAGGGGGATCCTGGAAAACATTTAAATTATTGTATTTTATTCATTTTGAGCTACAAAGCATATTTCTCCGCACAGATGTCAGCCTCTGTGTATCTGCAGAGTAACAGGCTGTTCAGCGAGTTCTCATGTGTAGTCTTATCTCTGAACTCCTGACAGCTCACTAACACTCCTTTAACTTAACATTTGGATAAGAATTGATCTACATTGTATATATGAGCTGTCAGGAGTTCAGAGATAAGGGCAAAGAGCAAGCCATCAAGCGACTTTCACATCTGCATTTTTAATTCAGGTTTTCAAATTTGGAAGAGGAGCTGAAAACATGACTTAGGCTACTTTCACACTGGCGTTAATATTTTCCGGTATTGAGATCCATCATAGGGTCTCAATACCGGAAAAAAAAACGCTTCAGTTTTGTCCCCATTCATTGTCAATGGGGACAAAACGGAACTGAACAGAACGGAGCGCTCCAAAATGTATTCCGTTCCATTCTCATACCAGAGAGCAACATGCTGCGGTTTGCTTTCTGTCCAGGGATGCGGAGCAAAACTGATCCGTCATGACCCACAATGCAAGTCAATGGGACGGATCTGTTTTCTCTGACACAATCTAACACAATACAGAACGGATCCGTCCCCCATTAACTTTCAATGGAGTTCATGACGGATCCGTCTTGGCTATGTTTACAGATAATACAACCAGTCTGTTCATAACGGATGCAGATCTTTGTATTATCAGGAACTGAAGAGTTTTTGCTAAACCCTGCCGGATCTCAAAACCTGAATTAAAAACGCAAATCTGGAGATTCAGAAGTCAGTGTCTGTGAAAAGGGAAAATGCACCAAATTTATGAAGATTATTCAAAAGTCTGTGTGGGAGAAATTCAGGTCGACGCCACCTTCTGGTGGAAATGATAGAAAATCTGAAGGGCCAGGGATGACCCCGCCCTCTCCTGCTAAGCCACACCCACATTTCCAGCCAAGTGGTGAGAGAAAAGTGGCAAAGTGCAAGTGTGTGTCCCCATCGTCTATTAGAAAGCTGCAGAACTTCCCCCTGCACCCGTTAACCTCTGCACCTCCTCACCCCTCAGTGTAAGCCGCGTATCCGCATTGTCCGGTCGCAGAGTCATGCGGTATTCTGCGCGGCTGGTGAACATGCGGTACGGTTCTCGCGTGCCTTGCGTTGTCAGGTCGTCGATAAGGACTCCAATGTAACCCTCCGTGCGGCTCACGGTGAAGGATGGGGTGACCCTTGGCCCTCAGAGCGGCATTGATTCCTGCAATGATCCCCTGGAAGGACACGAAACAGAAATGTCCTGCTTCAGGAATGAGGCCTTTACAGCAAAGAACACAGACACATCAGGAACAGCCAAGACTGCAGTTCCCCTTTAAGAGTCAACCGATCCATACGTGTGATGACCCCAGTGTGTACCTGGGCCGCCGCCTCTTCATATCCAGTGGTGCCGTTGATCTGTCCGGCCAAAAACAGTCTTTGGGCTAGAAATGTCTCCAGAGAAGAGCGGAGCTGCCGAGGGTCCAGAAAGTCATACTGCACCCCATATCCTGCGAATGAGACGAGCAGCGTCAGACGTTACACCTACATGATGGGGGAGGGGAGGGTGGAAAATATAAAGAACAACATACAGGAATTAGCACTAACCAGGCATCAGCATATGAGCGTTCTCTAGTCCAGGGATCTCCCGCAAAAGCCTCTCCTGAGCCTCGGCCGGCAGCGTCACAGACAGTCCCTGGGGGTAGATGACCTCGGAGTCCAGGCCCTCGGGCTCCAGCCAGACCTGGTGTCGCCGACCCGGGAACCGCAAGACTTTAGACTCAATGGAGGGGCAGTATCTAAGGGAGGAAGGTGAAGCTTAGGAGATCAGGACAGGCCTGGTTAGGTTTAATGATAGGTAGGATCTGAGAGTCCATACCGGGGGCCAGCGCTCGTCTCCTTCACATGACTGCTCAGATGGAGGTTTTCTTGGATGATCTGCTCCACCGCAGCCGTCGTGTAGGTCAAGTGACACGGGAGTTGTTCTTCAGGCTAAAGAAGATGCATGAAAAGTTCTCACTGGAAATAAAGATCTGCCGCCCTCCAGCTCTAGGACCCAACATCTCCCTGTACAATGGTGGACTCATCAATACAGAAGCTGCTACTTAGGGGTCTGGCCTGGGATCTGATCATTTTAGAGATCTGGGATTTGATCATTTTAGAGGTCTGGTCTGGGGTCTGAATGAATTTAGGGGTCTGGTTTCTGAATGAATTTAGGGGTCTAGCCTGGGATCTGATCATTTTAGAGATCTGGGATCTGATCATTTTAGGGGTCTGGTCTGGGGTCTGAATGAATTTAGGGGTTTGGTCTGGGGTCTGAATGAATTCAGAGGTCTGGTCTGGGGTCTGAATGAATTTAGGGGTCTGGTCTGGGGTCTGAATGAATTTAGGGGTCTGGTCTGGGGTCTGAATGAATTTAGGGGTCTGGTCTGGGGTCTGAATGAATTTAGGGGTCTGGTCTGGGGTCTGAATGAATTTAGGGGTCTGGTCTGGGGTCTGAATGAATTTAGGGGTCTGGTCTGGGGTCTGAATGAATTTAGGGGTCTAGTCTGGGGTCTGAATGAATTTAGGGGTCTGGTCTGAGGTCTGAATGAATTTAGGGGTCTGGTCTGGTGTCTGAATGAATTTAGGGGTCTGGTCTGGGGTCTGAATGAATTAGGGGTCTGGTCTGGGGTCTGAATGAATTTAGGGGTCTGGTCTGGGGTCTGAATGAATTTAGTGGTCTGGTATGGGGTCTGAATGAATTTAGGGGTCTGGTCTGGGGTCTGAATGAATTTAGGGGTCTGGTCTGGGGTCTGAATGAATCTCATCACAGACAATGGGGGCACATCGCTAGGATATGCCCCCATTGTCTTATAGGTGCGGGTACAACTGCTGGGACCCGCACCTATATCGGGAAAGGAGCCCCGCAAAGTGGTGGCTGGAGGACTTCAGTCCGGGCCACCAAGTGCTCTCCCCATAGAAGCCAAACCAGTGCTCGGTTATTTTTGGCGACCCCATAGAAAATGAATGCACCCTCCACCACTTTCAGGGCTCTGTTCTCGATATAGGTGCGGGTCCCTAGCGGTGGGGGCATATCCTAGCAATATGCCCTCATTGTCTGTGATGAGACAACCCCTTTAAGGGTCAGGTTCGGGGTCTGAATGGTCTCCATCCCCAACAACGCGGTGCAGCAGGGAGCTCGGCTAAGCTGTTCGGGTCAGATCAGTCGGCACCGAGCTGATGGATTATAAGCGGCAGTCAGCGGCCCAACGTGCCGGCCCAGGACCAGTCATCTCCAGGCACACAGTATTCCATACCTTGATCCAGACCTGGTCGTTCATGAAGCTGAAGGGTACGGGTGGATTATCAGCCTCATGTCTCGCCACAGCACTGAAGTTGACAGAATCCTTCGATATACGAGGAGGGGTTCCAGTCTTCAATCTCCCAACGGCAAATCCCAAGCGCTCCAGAGTCTGTGCAAGACCAACAGCCGGAGCTTCACCCCAACGTCCGGCCGGAATATGATCCGTACCCACACGCACCATTCCACGCAGAAACGTGCCATTGGTCAGCACCACGCTGTGCGCAAATATCTTACTTCCATCCGCTGGAGAAATAAAGAGGCATAATGTAACACTCTGACAAAGTTCTGCTCTGTCCCCCTCCATGCTTTACACTGCAGCTTTGCCTACTCTGGATGCAGTGTATAAACACAAGCATCATAGGAAATCAGTACTGAGCGAGCCTGGACACTGTATGTATCACATGTGCAGGTCACGGACTATCCAGCAATGAGAGTGGGGAAGGACATGGGGACCATACATACCCAGGACGACCCCACTGACTTGACATTTCCCGGGGTAATTGGGGTCTGGGGGGTCAAGGATTAAGTCTTCTACAGAACCTTCTGTTACAGTGAGACCCGGTGTGTTCAGGATTTCCTTCTGTAGAGAGTATACAGATATTCAGGTATACAGCTGTCCCATAGAGTACAATGCAAGTGCGCTGCCATCTGCTGGTGAACGCCGATACACAATGTGGGACAGATTTCTCAATGTCTCCCGGCTGTAAAGTCTCCGGACAAGAAAACTGTGTTTTCTGTATACATAGCACACCGCCACCTACTGGCGAAAGCCACCTACCTGCAGGTTCTGCTTGTATAACTTCCTGTCGATCTGTGCTCGCAGCCCCCATACTGCTGGGCCCTTGCGCCGGTTCAAGACCTTGTAATGGATCCCAGAGAGGTCACAGATCCTCCCACAAACCCCATCCAGAGCATCCACTTCTCTCATTAGGTGACCCTTGCCGATGCCCCCGAAGGACGGGTTACAAGACATCTGACCTGAAGATGCACAGAAAGGACCATTAGATACGGACCATAGGGGGCACCACAGCTTATTCATGTGCCCGGCAGTCCTGGCTAAGGTGACAGCATGGCATTATGCCAAGCCCATGGATGGCAGACTATCTGAACACTGCCCTGTGTATATAGGGCATACACTGATGCAGTTACCTATTGTCTCCACCTTGTGTGTAATGAGCAGGGTACTGGCTCCGGCCCGTGCCGCGGCTGCCGCAGCTTCAGTGCCCGCGTGTCCTCCCCCCACCACCACCACGTTGTAACGTGCCACCTCCTCATTGCTCGGGGCTGAACTGAGTGTCCGTCTGGACATCCGGGAAAATGACGAGCGAGCGCCATGATAGAGGATCCACTGCAAGAGAGATGGAGATACAGTCAGAGATACAGCCAGATAGTCACAGACACCATCAGAGGCAGGTGACGGCCAGGACACGAGACCAGATCTGCCCTCTCCCCCTAGATAAACCCTGAGGGATCCCATGATATTGAGCAGATTGGGGTCCTGTCGCCCACCATAAACTGTTTCCAGAAGAATCCTGCCCAATGTCAGGATTCCTCATCTCCCCGAGCAAGAGCTGCTCCTTGTACAGGCAGAGACAGTTATTAACCCTTCCGGATCAGTGTATCCATGGTAACCAAGCAGTTCTGTAACATATCCAGAGAATGTCAATTGTTGAGAGGTGTATCTAATATGTGTGATACTGTCTGCTGAGCTGTGTACCTAATCTTATGTGTGATACTGTCTGCTGAGCTGTGTATCTAATCCTATCCAGTGTACTGTCTGCTGAGCTGTGTATCTAATCCTACCATGTGTGATACTGTCTGCTGAGCTGTGTATCTAATCCTATCCATGTGTGATACTGTCTTCTGAGCAGTGTATCTAATCTTATCATGTGTGATACTGTCTGCTGAGCTGTGTACCTAATCTTATGTGTGATACTGTCTGCTGAGCTGTGTATCTAACCCTATCATGTGTGATACTGTCTGCTGAGCTGTGTATCTAATCCTACCATGTGTGATACTGTCTGCTGAGCTGTGTATCTAATCCTATGATGTGTGATACTGTCTGCTGAGCTGTGTATCTAATCCTATCATGTGTGATACTGTCTGCTGAGCTGTGTATCTAATCCTATCATGTGTGATACTGTCTGCTGAGCTGTGTATCTAATCATATGTGTGATACTGTCTGCTGAGCTGTATATTTAATCCTATCATGTTAGATATTGTCTGCTGTGCTGTGTATCTAATTTTCTCTGTGATGCTGGTTAATGTACCTAAGCCTTTCATGGGCAATACATTCTTGAGCTGCTGTAGGACTACAGGTCTCAGCCAGTGTGTGGTTCCCCTGGCTCCCTGCAGGACATGTCTCGTACTGTGTCATTAGGAAGAGGCTGTCCCGGCTCCTCCGGTATTTCCATCCTCACCTTTCCTCCATGTTCTGCGATGGACGCCGCCATCTTGATGACCTCCCGACCTACCATGGAGACGGGAGACGCTCTGCCATCCGCTCTGCAGGCTGGAGGACCGCAGCGGCAGGTCTCTATGGTGGCATTGTGTCGGCCCTGTACGTGTGGCCTCCATGCTGCTCCCTCCTTCCTCGTACAGCCCTGTTTGTGTCCTTGTGGGGAGCTGCCATAACATCTCCATGGACAGTGGCACAAAACCAGCACATCATGTCACACAGTATTAGTGGCCGGGACCTAACATTAGCTCCCTGTTCACACGTTCAGGATTTAATGAAGCGTCTTTCACCAATCCGCATCCAGTGCACATCAGTGGCTGAAGGGCACAAAAGTGCTTTTCAGGATGGATTTACTCCATAGAATGTGCTAATCGTGTGTATCCGTGGCAGAAAAGTGTCAGCCTACGTGTCCTAATCTGCACATCCGTTACAGGTGATCACACGGTATGAGGCACAGACGTACGCATGCTTGCCGCCAAAACAGTCCCATCCCTGTGAATGGAACCATCTTCTGTCCCCAAAATTTCTGCAACACAATCCACTGTGTGTGAATACACCCTTAAAGGATTATTGGCTCCAAGGCCCCTGTTCCCCAGAACATAAATAAAACTTGCCTGTCTGCGGTCCCCACAGGACCAGGATTCGGCTTGGTCCCATAACCACTGCGGCCAATCACAGAGGTCATGGGACCAGAGCAGCGGCAGGACCGCGAACTGGCAGGAGAACCCCTAGAAGCTGGAGAAACCCTTTAAAGGGGCTCTCTGCATTTAAACAATGATGGGGATCCGACTCACGAGCACCGGCGACACTTGGTGGTGAATCCTGAGTTCATCAATATCTAAATCCTGGAGAACCCCTTTAGTCTTCATTCACATGTCCGTATGTCATTGCGGATCCGCAAAACACGGACACCGGCCATGTGCGTTCCGCATTTTGCGGACCGCACATGGCCGGCTCTTTAATAGAAATTTCTTATCTTGTCTGTGGCTGCAGACAATAATAGGACATGTTCTATTTTTTTGCGAGGCTGCGAAACGGAAGTGCGGATGCGGACGGCACACAGTGTACTGTCCGCATCATTTGCGGCCCCATTGAAAATGAATAGGTCCGCACCCGTGTGAATGAAGCCTAAGGGTATGTCCAGAAAGGACAGATATGCAGCAGATCTGTGTATGGAAACCCTGCAGGGTGAAGTAATCTGTGGTCAAAAAACTTTACTGTTTCATGAATACATCCTGCAGTGTAAAGAATGGAGGTTTCCTTTTTATTCCAGGTACCATGATTACATCCAGGCTCATCGGTCATGTGGCCCCTTATTCGTGATACCAACACAGCCGCTATACAAATGTACGACGCTGTGCTTGGTGAGCTGCTCACGGGAGCACTGGTGCCTTCTTAAAACAGCTGATTGGCGGGGGTCCGGGTGTCAGACCCCAACAGATCAAAATACTGATGACCCCCCATGATAGTACCAACAAATGAAAAAACAAAAAACAGGCAAGCACAGGAAGACTTGCTCCACACTGGATGTACCAGAGCCTGAGGATTCCAGGGCCATTAAGGATACTAAGGGCATAGAGGGGGAGATAATCTATACTGGGGGCACGGTGGGGGGAAAATATATACTGTAGGTACTGTGAGGCACAATATATACTGGGGGCACTGTATGTGGGGGATAATATATATTGTGGGGAATAATATATACATTAGGGACTGTGGGGAACAATATATACTGGTGGCACTGTGGGGGGACAATATATACTGGGTGCACTGTATGTGGGGGATAATATATATACTGTGGGGGGACAATATATACTGGGGGCACTGTGGGGGACAATGTATACTGGAGGCACTGTGAGGGATAATATATACTGTGGGGAATAATATATACAGTAGGGACTGTGGGGAACAATATATACTGGTGGCACTGTATGTGGGGGATAATATATACTGTGGGGAATAATATATACAGTAGGGACTGTGGGGAACAATATATACTGGTGGCACTGTGGGGGGACAATATATACTGGGGGGTGCACTGTATGTGGGGGATATATATATACTGTGGGGAATAATATCTACTGGGGGGTGGGCACTGTGGGGGGACATATATATAGTTGGAGGATAATATATACTGACTGGGGCACCGTGGGGGGATAATATATATACTGAAGGCACTGTAGGGGGGGATAATATATACTGAGGGCACTGTGGAGGGATAATATATATTGAGGGCACTGGGGGTGTAATGTATACTGGGGGCACTGTGGGCGGACAATGTATACTGGGGGCACTGTGGGGGAATAATATATAGTAGTTGGAGGATAATATATAATGAGGCACAGTGTAGGGATATATAATATACTGAGGGCACTGTGGAGGGCACTGGGGATAATATATGTGAGGGACTGAGGGCACTGTGGAGGGATAATATATATTGATGGCACTGGGGGGTGTAATGTATACTGGGGGCACCATGGGGAGTGCAGTATCAAATGGCTTGCTGGACACTGGTGAGAGTAGCATGGCTGGAAAGGGGACTCTGATGTACACTGCAGTCACCCCAAAATGTTACAGGGGCTGTTCATAGTGTTCCACTTAATCTGACACACAGAGACGCCACTGCATGCTGAGACCCAGCGAGGCGCCTCCCTCATACACAGGCCTGCTCGATCTCAGAAGTGAGGACAGCAGCAGTGGTGGTCGTGCTTGCACGCTACAGGAAAAAGCACCAGCCTATGTGCGCTCCCACCAACCAGAGAGCCCAGCGCTTTTTCCTATAGTGTGCAAGCACGACCACCACTGATGGATTGCAGGATGGTCGTAACCATGGAAACGAGCAGTGTATAACAGGATGAAAAAAATGAATCCAGCCAGCAAAGGAGACAATATGGACAGTAGGAATACATTAGTAAGACAATGGGGACATCTCCTAGCAATATATATCCACCTTGTCTATGATGAGACATCCCCTTTAAGTGCAATTTCTCCATGACCTACAAAATGGCAGAATAACAGCTCCGTGTGGAGGCGCCCGCCCCTTTAAGTAACCACAGGACGCACACGACTTAGTTAAGTGTTTTAATCTTGTTAAACAATACATTTTTTGTATTTCGGAGGAAGAGACGTCTCTTTTCCTCCCTTTTTTTTCTTTCTTTTTTTTTTTTTGTATCTAAAACCGATCCAACAACGTTTTGTGTGGGTTTTTTCTTTTTTTCTTCCCATAATAAATAATTTATAGACTTTAGGCAAATAGATCTTATTGGTAAATACGGTTTTACAAATGCAAAATAAACAAACAGAAAACCTCCGAGAGAAAAAAACAAAAACAAACAAAAACAAAAAAAGTTCCTATTCTCACTATTACACAGTAGAAAAATAAATTAAAAAAAGGATTAATTAATAATAGGGAGAAATATATATATATCTATAGTGTTTACCGGGAGGAGTAATATATACACTCACTGTATATATATAGAGACCGCACCCTTGTCAAAAATGGAGACTCCGCGCCCAATCGAAATCATGGACTGACGTGTTACCCATCGCGGGGTGAGCGCCATCTGGGGTACGTACAACCGCGATAACGCGTCTTGATTTATTATTTATTAGATAAGAGAATGTATCCAAAAATGGCCTTGTGGGGGCGTTCCCACCTAATAGGGCTCAACAGCTAACGCCGGGGGCCTCCGAATTCCATAGGTGAATACTGGCTCATGAATCCCAACAGCCGCCCCCTCCCCCTCCCCGCGGCGGGACGGTAATATTTTTATTTTTCGGTGCGTAGGCAGCAACTCGTTACATAGCAAGTTGGCATTGTCTAAGGATAGGGTCACAACTGTACGTTTAGGGGGCACTGACGCGGGAGTCTGTGGTAACGGGCGACAAGTAGTGGAATATACACAAATATCTCAGAGCCGTCAGCGACCAAAACGCCTTTTTCTGACATTTTACCATTAGAAAAATGGGCGTGGCCCTTTGGGGTATGAGGGGCCCCACAAGGGGGAGCAGCCTGTGGTTATTAAATCACTATGTACTGTAGTGAGGAAAGGGGGTTCACAGCCCCCCCCCCCAAAAAAAAAAAACTCATGTACCGTTCAATTCATTCACAGGCAAAGGGACATGGATGTCACCGTTTCACCCGTGGAAACCGTAAAATCGTGTTCTCCGAGGATCGGCTCAACCTCGTACCGGTCTTCGATTACGTCATCTACTCCGGTCACATCCAAAGCTGCATTCAAACTGATGCACACACGGCAATGCTTATTGCATTCTTCGAGGTGATTTCATCAGTCTGCTGTGGCCGCCTCTGCCAGAACGCAGTACAGACGAGGGCAGGAAGCGGCAGAATTCTGACAGCAGATCCGGCGTGTATAGAGTTACTCAGGCGGTATACGCAGATTTAAAGGGAGTGTCCCAAGATGATAGTTGTGGGGAGAACAGGGCTCCCCTGTGTGAATGTAGCAGCGGCCATCTCTACGGGGGCTGTATCCGTTCAGCAGTCTCATAGAGAATGAATACAGTGGCAGTGCGCATGCTCGACCACCGCTCCATTCACACATGATCCCCAGCTCTTGTGATCTATCGGGGACCCCTTTAAATTTTGGGACACTCACGTGATAAAACTCCACAAATCCCAAAAACGTGAATAACTTCAGAAGCTGAAGGCAGACCGCCGATCCCTCCCTTAATCCGATACAACCCACGAGTACCTGGAGGACACGCCCCCTGTACCGATATCAACTTTGTACCTCGAGCCTCAGTCGCGCTGCCACTTTCTAGTGAGCGTACCGTTATTGACCCTACGTAGTACCAGGGGTCCAAGGCGGTACGTCCGGCAGTGCGCAGACATGCTCAGGTTGTGTCCAGGGGTCTACAACGCCCCACGGATCGTCTACTCTCTCTAGTGGTCAGTGACCTCCTTGACTGAAGCCCTTCGTACCCAATGGTTGTCAGGAAGGGCCCCCCTGGCACGGTACCATTCGGAGGAGGAGGGCCGAGCGAACCCGACGAGTAAGGGGCCGTCTGCATTTGACGGTCCCTCGTCACCCGCTCCCCTCCCCCACTAGTGTATGGGTATAATCAGTTATGTGTAGTGTTTCCTAAGATCCGAGGCTCAGGCTGCACCCCAGTATTGCAGGGCTGAGGTGGGTTTCCGTTTTAGTGTGTCAGAGAGCAGAAAATATTTATGAAGACGAGCTACAAAAAAAAAACAAGCAGGCGATACCGGAGAGCGAAAACGAGGGAAAGCGAAACTCCACGTCTGTGTGTTAGTCACTCCAACCTCCACTCATACAAAGGAATACTGGTTGTTGACAGCTCGGGCCCTCGAAGCCGCGTCGCTTGGGTCCTCCAAGCTGGCGCTACCCGGCTGGAGCTGCTGCAGGCGGATGGCAGCGTCTTCCTGGTCTTCGGCAGGTGACAGTCCCTCCTCGTGTTGAGTGACGGGGGCTCTGGAGGGGGTCTGCTGCTGCTGCTGGCCGGGGGCTCCTCAGGGGGAGAGGTGCCCAGTGGATACCAAGGAGGCTGCAGGTTCCCCTCAGCGCTGTGATGGCGGGATAAAGGATGGGGAGGCAGCGGGGGAGGGTTACGGCTGCTGGCCGCCTCTGCAAGAGAACAAACAACCAATCGGTAAGTCTCAGACTCCGCCCACAAGATGGAGGACACTTCAAGGCTTAGTAATAGAGAGGACCCCCCCCTTACTAGTGACCCCTTCTATTCCAGTTTGTTACAATGTATCGCACTCCAGCACAATGACCGGATACAAGTGTAACAAACCCTCATCTGTGAGATGTATCAGGTCTGTAGGGCTTATTATGAAGATGTCCAGATCATCACGTGACCATATTAGTCCTATTACAGCCGAGGGGACAAGCAGGCGGTCCTGCGTCACTTCTGGGGATGATGGCGGGGGGATACATAAGGGGCATGAATGGTTGTAATCAGCACTTACATACAGTCATTCGCTCCAATGGAGATGGGGTTTGATGGTGAGTCTGGGATGCGGTGGGGAACCTCACACACGGTTGTTCTACTGTCAGCCCTGTCTCGGCCTGCAAAGAACAGACGGGGCCCAATCAGAGAAAAGCATGTGGTGGAGGGTGAAGGAGCGATGACGTGAAGGGAGGGGGGAGAGAAGGAAACAGACGCTCCTCCGGCTCCGGTAACACATCCCGGGGTCTCCTCCACCTGACGGAACGCACAGAAGATGAAGATTTACAATATACGTCCAAGTAGAATATAAGGGACCAAAAAGAAAAAAAATCTGTCTCTGAAACATCGTGGAAACAGAAGCCCCGGCGATGGCGACCTCCACGGAGGAAAACGAATCGAGCCTGCGCAACCCATTAAAGGGGTCGGTCTCACTTATCATATAAAGTTACAAGGCACTTACTAATGTATTGCTTCATTCACTTTGACATTGCTCTTATCCAGGGGTTACGACCACCCTGCGATCCAGCAGTGGTCGTGCTTGCACACTACAGGAAAAAGTACCGATCCCTCGTATCTGCGCAGCGGCAATGGCCGCAACCCCCGGACGTGAGCAGTGTATAATGAATCAAGCATCTCACTCCAGCTGTTGTAAAACTACAACTCCCAGCGTGCAAACTTTCTAGGCTGTTCTTGAAGTAATGCTGGGAGTAATGGTTTTACAAATGCTGGAGAGCCAAAGGTTGCCAGTGATAAATGCCATCTGCTTAGTGAGACAACCCCTTTAAGGACCATGTCACGCCTCCGCTGCACCCGCTAAGGGGCCTTCTTCTGGAGCTCTGTATCGTTATTGCTCCAGCAAGTCTCACGTTGCTGGAGAAGGTGCTCACATACACGGCCCGAGGATCGGGCAGAGCGGTCATTCCCGACAATCTGGCCGTGTAGACGTGCTGCTGATCACCGAGGGTTGATCCTGCCCTTCATGGCTTCTGGGCAACAGATTGTGTGGACTAAACAGTGATCTGCTGGGGACGAGGGATCACAATAGCGATCCCCCGTCCTCATACACTTCACTGAACGAGCAGCTGACTGTCAGGAAGAAACGCTTCCTTCACGAAATTCGGCCGTTCAGTCGGTCCATGTAAATCCAGCTTTAGGAGAAAAAGCATTACGCTAAAACATAGTAAGTGTAAAACGGGGATGTAATACAGTAATTCCTTCATGGGAAAAGATTAATTAATAACAAAAAAAAAAAAGTAGTTAGCGAGTACAAGAAACATTTTCTTGCACATACTTTACATAAAAACCTACACTTGTCAGCAGAAAAATTCACTTAACAGTTTGTTTTTTTTTACAGTAAAATGCGAACTGTAAAAAAAAGTTTAAAAAATATGTAAATTGCAGTTTTTTTATATTCTCAGCACAGAAAACAAATGACATAAATTGCACAATAATCTATAAGTACACCCAAACAAATACTAGAAATAATCATTTCTTCTGCATACACAAGACCTCAAACATCCAAAGACAATGAAAAAATAAAAACGTTACGGTCTGGACATTAACCCCCTAACTGTTTTGCCAGAGTCCAGCTCCAGCAGGGGGGAGGGCTGCCTTAGATGCTGCTACCTCCTGAATGGTAGCAGCTAGAATCATACAACTGGTCTTGTTTGAAAGCTGACATTCCAAGCTTTCAGACAATACCAAAATGACAGCAATATGTTCAGGACATAGGAAGATATCACTGATAGATCGGGATGCTGTGAATGCAGCTGGAAAGAAGTTTTACTCGTGATTATTCCCGACTTGATTTCAGTGATTTCTCCTCTGTTTCATGGACTTTAGCTGTTTGGTCCTGTATGAAAGCCTGGAATGTCAGCTTTCAGACAAGACCAGTTGCATGTTTCTAGCTGCTACCATTGAGGAGATATCACCATCTAAAGCAGCCCTCCCCCCTCCAGTTAGCTACTTTTCAAACTGCCCGACCTGGACTCGGGCAAAACAGTGAGGTGGTTAAGGGGTTACAGGCGGTCATACATTTCCTCTATGCTCACCGTGTAACCTTTGAGAAGACACCACGTAACTGATGAGGGTGACGTCGCTGGAGCCACCGGACTCGAGCGGGATGGGGTGAACGCGAAAATGTTCTAGCATGTCGAAGATGGTCTGAAACCAGAGGTGCTGGACTCGACACTGGCCGTCCTCGTTCAGGGACAGGCGGAGGTGCTGAGGGAGGAAACAAAGCGGTGAGCGGCCACGTGGCAGAGAGAGCGGTGAGCGTAGACGCAGGTCCAGAGCCCCGCACTCACCTTGGCCTTGCCCTGGAAGTTGAACGTCAGCACATACTCTCCTCTCCGCGTCTCGCTCTGCCGGACCAAGAAGACGCCATGACTGTTGGTGCCTCCGGCCAGTACCAGCTGTGCAGCCTTAAGACGTGACAGGGTGCCATGGAACCACTGGTACTCTGACAACGGGTGCTCGCCATCACCGGGATCGGGTTCTCCTTGGAACAGGAATGAAGCTGCACAAATGAAAAGGATCAGATTATAATAAGTGAATATCCCGAGCACGGTACGAGGCAGATCTGAACCGGCCAGCCGTCATACCTGTGCCATCGGCTGTCTCAGGGAAGGGGGCACCTATGGGGTTCTGTGTCCTCTCCCCCTCATCGATGGGGGCTCTAGGAGGCAGCTCTGGCGGGAGGAGCTCCAAAGAGTCAAAGTGTGAGGGCGTCATGGAAACAGCGCTGGGTGAGATGGAGGCAGTGGGACGATCGGACAGACCGCCATAGGCTCCTGTAAAGGGGAATAGTTTGGATAATTTACATTTTAGGCACTTCTCATTTATAAACGATACATGGAGGAGCCCAATACAGACCGGAATCACAGAGAAAATAAGAACCCAATCCACGTCTGCCCCTGGTGTAGACGGGCCCCAGGTCAGGGTAACGTACCTTGGCAGAGCTGCTCACTGCTCTCTGTGGGTAACAGAGGTAGGTCCCGGCTGGGCATGCTTTCTGAATGGTTTATGTGTGGAAGGTCTGAGGTATCAGCTCTGTCCCTGCTGGAAAAGTAAAAGACTCTGAAAATAATGGAAAATACAAAATCCCTGAAAACACATCAACACCAACCACAGACATCACTAAACATCTCAACTACGTCTTACAAATTATACAGAAATAATCTACATACAGTCACACTGTATCCATATAATTATTAATGTCATTCCTGTATTATACTCCAGAGCTGCACTCACTATTCTGCTGGTGCAGTCACTATGTACATACATTACTTATCCTGTACTGATCCTGAGTTACCTCCTGTATTATACTCCAGAGCTGCACTCACTATTCTGCTGGTGCAGTCACTGTGTACATACATTACTTATCCTGTACTGATCCTGAGTTACATCCTGTATTTATACTCCAGAGCTGCACTCACTATTTGCTGGTGCAGTCACTGTGTACATACATTACTTATCCTGTACTGATCCTGAGTTACATCCTGTATTATACTCCAGAGCTGCACTCACTATTCTGCTGGTGCAGTCACTGTGTACATACATTACTTATCCTGTACTGATCCTGAGTTACATCCTGTATTATACTCCAGAGCTGCACTCACTATTCTGCTGGTGCAGTCACTGTGTACATACATTACTTATCCTGTACTGATCCTGGAGTTACATCCTGTATTATACTCCAGAGCTGCACTCACTATTCTGCTGGTGCAGTCACTGTGTACATACATTACTTATCCTGTACTGATCCTGAGTCACATCCTGTATTATACTCCAGAGCTGCACTCACTATTCTGCTGGTGCAGTCACTATGTACATACATTACTTATCCTGTACTGATCCTGAGTTACATCCTGTATTATACTCCAGAGCTGCACTCACTATTCTGCTGGTGCAGTCACTGTGTACATACATTACTTATCCTGTACTGATCCTGAGTTACATCCTGTATTTATACTCCAGAGCTGCACTCACTATTCTGCTGGTGCAGTCACTGTGTACATACATTACTTATCCTGATCCTGAGTTACATCCTGTATTATACTCCAGAGCTGCACTCACTATTCTGCTGGTGCAGTCACTGTGTACATACATTACTTATCCTGATCCTGAGTTACATCCTGTATTATACTCCAGAGCTGCACTCACTATTCTGCTGGTACAGTCACTGTGTACATACATCTACTTATCCTGTACTTGATCCTGAGTTACATCCTGTTATTATATCTGCCAGAGCTGTACTCACTATTCTGCTGGTGCAGTCACTTGTGTACATACATTACTTATCCTGTACTGATCCTTGAGTTACATCCTGTATTATACTCCAGAGCTGCAACTCACTATTCTGCTGGTGCAGTCATTGTGTACATACATTACTTATCCTGTACTGATCCTGAGTTACATCCTGTATTATACTCCAGAGCTGCACTCACTATTCTGCTGGTGGCAGTCCATTGTGTACATACATTACTTATCCTGTACTGATCCTGAGTTACATCCTGTATTATACTCCAGAAGCTGCACTCACTATTCTGCTGGTGGAGTCACTGTGTACATACATTACTTTATCCTGTACAGATCCTGAGTTACATCCTGTATTATACTCCAGAGCTGCACTCACTATTCTGCTGGTGCAGTCACTGTGTACATACATTACTTATCCTGTACTGATCCTGAGTTACATCCTGTATTATACTCCAGAGCTGCACTCACTATTCTGCTGGTGCAGTCACTGTGTACATACATTACTTATCCTGTACTGATCCTGAGTTACATCCTGTATTATACTCCAGAGCTGCACTCACTATTCTGCTGGTGGAGTCACTGTGTACATACATTACTTATCCTGTACTGATCCCGAGTTACATCCTGTATTATACTTCCAGAGCTTCACTCACTATTCTGCTGGTGCAGTCACTGTGTACATACATTACTTATCCTGTACTGATCCTGAGTTACATCCTGTATTATACTCCAGAGCTGCACTCACTGTGTACATACGTTACAGTCTATATTTCACACTTACCTGGACAACATGCAGTCATATATGTCGGAGAGCCATGACCTCATCTGCAGAGGGTCGACGGACTCCAGGATATATTCTGAGGAATTCTCTGTCTGGAGTAAAACAAGAAAATAATAATGTAGATTGTGGACAGAGAAGAAAGCAGAATAGTAATAACACAAACGACCGTCCACAAGCCCGGGGGCAACCGGAGGGACAAATAGGAAGAGGAGAAATGTGCAGCACGAGCAGCTGAGCGTACGGGAGCGGAGACGGCAGCTCCACCCACATCGCCTGGTCCGATCCCAATGTTAATGTGTGTACGGATCTGGTGAATATGACGGGGAACCAAATACAGAGCAATTCTCCCCCCGCACTAGTGACAGAGTACAGGCTGCCACGGAGTCCTTACCTTCAGCACAAAGGTGTTCTCTTTATCAGGCATCTCCAAAGGGGTTGTGGTCCGTACGTCAGCAATAGTTGAGCAGAGGATGCTGACCCGTGGCTTGGTGGCCTGCGAGAAGATACACAGTTAGAGGGTGCCACGTGTCTGAGAAGAACTGGGGCCACAAGTAAGAGGGAACATCTCCTATCACCAGGACCCGCAACCAGGGCCCCGCATCGCCTGGACCCGCAACCAGGGCCCCGCATCGCCTGGACCCGCAACCAGGCCCCCGCGTCGTCAGGACCCCCAACCAGGGCCCCGCGACGCCTGGACCCGCAACCAGGCCCCCGCGTCGTCAGGACCCCCAACCAGGCCCCGCGTCGCCAGTTCTGCAACGTATCTGTTCTGTGTGCATGAACCCTAAGGGTTGACAACCCGTCCTGATCCTACCCAAGAAGTGCACAGGTGCATATAATAAGAGGGGGCCCTAGGGGCCACATGGCAGGGCCGTGCAGCAGGTGAAAGTCCTAGGAAACTGTGTGACCACCAACATGGCCGTCATCACAGGCCCCACCAGCCTTCTGAGGCTACTGAATGGCACCCGACATCTTACCTTGGGAGGAATGTAGAACTCCAGTAGGTAGCCCTCAGTCTCGGCCTTCCGCAGGAGGAGCCGGCACTTCTGCCACCGGGGTTTGCTGCTGCTGTTGACCTCCTCGGCCACCACATAATTGAGGACCCCTTCCCTCTTGACATCCCGCAGGTCGGCCCGGGGGGCCGGAGGCCGGCTGAGCCGCAGCTTCTCAAATCTATGCGTCCATCTATCTCCTCCGGCCCTGCCGCCGGCTGAGGAATTGCAGTTGCTGTTGGCCCCTGTCTCGTCCGTGGGAGACTCCGCCGAGCTCTTCCACTGCAGGATCCCCCTGACGCTCCCCCGCACGCTGCGGCTCACGTTGCGCAGCGAGAATCGCTTCTTCAGGCGCGGCTTGGCGGTGGCAGAAGATGTGGAGAATTCCTCCGAGCTGTGGGACTGACTGCTGGAGAGACCAGAGGTGATCCCGGACGAGTCCTGCCGGGGCTGAGTCTCTACGGGGGAGGCCAGAGAGGAGTCGCTGCACGTCTCCGACAGATCCCTGGTGGAGGTCTGCGCTCCTGTAAACGGGGCGATGCTGCAGCGGGTGGGGGAGGGGCCGTCGGGTGCGTGGGTCTTGTTCACCTCAGTCTCAAAGTGCTCCACAAAATGCTCGGCGAACCGTCTGGAGAAGCTGCTTTCGGCCCCTGGGGTGGCGTACTGTGGATTCTCGCTCAGGAAAGCCCGGAGGCGACGGGCGAAGTCGAGAGCAGCGGCGTGAGCGTGGATCTCACAGAACTCCTTCCAGTTTGGTGACGGAGAGGAGGAAGGACCCTCCAAGGGTAAGCTACCATTCATGGTGGGGGCTCCGGCAGGATCAGCTGCTGGACAGAAGGACAGAAACGTGATGAGTACGGAACGTCTATGTGTGTGACTGGTATCGCTATTCTAAGGGTTAGTGGCCCTTTAAGTGGACCGGTGTGAGTCGTGAACGTCAAACCTACCCAGTT
The DNA here is from genome assembly GCA_900303285.1 of Rhinella marina. NCBI lineage: Eukaryota > Metazoa > Chordata > Amphibia > Anura > Bufonidae > Rhinella > Rhinella marina. Next base: position 9,992 of record ONZH01010085.1, on the reverse strand, counting down.
ATAGAGGTGGGAAAAGTGCCAGCCCAAGTGAGACCCCTGATGGCAGCCATATTGGTTATTGCTCAGCTCCACCACTGGCACATCAGCGGCCGTCCACCACTTTATAGGAGCTGACCTGCAAACCCTGCACCGCTCACTGGGGGGCGACCTCGGGACCTCCACATCTACAGATCGGGGGCCAGTAAAGTAAAAGCAGGAATACTGCCGATATGGAGGTGCGAGCAGAAGCTCTGTGGAGGCTTAGAGGCTGCACAGCGAACTTGTTCAGGAGACTTAAAGGGTCACTCTGCTTTCAGAAAAGTTTTGACATGTATAAAAAAAATATTTGTGCTAAGCATCATTTACGCAAGTTTCATGACATAAATGATGATGGGAACTCCAGTGAGGGGCCGGAGTACACTGCAGTCGAGACGTGCTGACTGCCAGAGGACGCATCTCGCCATAAACTAGGCATATACTAGTCAAATGACCCCCAATGTCTCCAGATCACATTAAAGAAGAACTCCCGCAAAAACTTTTATTCTCTGAACCTGTTAGAAAGGCTGCATGAATAATCTGTAGTGAATGCAATCTTCTCATCAGAGACTGTATTTATGAGTTATCCCCTCTCTTCTAATTGTAGCTGGGTCATGTGACCAACTCCCTGACCTTCAACTGACCCAGGACAGGAAGCCAGTTACTGCTCTATTCATTCCTATGAGACTCAGAGTGAGGCTCCCATAGGAATACATAGAGAAATAGACTTCCTGTCCACACATAAGATGCTGTGTTATCTGGTGAGTCTGATTGCTGGTCACATGACACAGAGGAGAAGCATCAGGGAGATATAACTCACAAATACAGACACTGGTAAGAAAATGACATTCACTACAGATTACATCATGTACATTTCTAGCAGGACATGGAATAGAAATTTTTGCGGGAGTTCTTTAACCGCTTGTCTACCGCCAGGCGGTCGGCGCTCATCTCTTCAAGGATGTTTATATGCGTCCTTGCGGAGTCCGGTAATCGTATGGAGCGGGGAGTCCGGTGTCAGACACAGCAGGGCCTCCCAGTGAGGCCTTCCCCATCACTCTATACACAGCGCCCCCTTTCTGCTCTGGTCCCAGCGGTCATGTGACCACCGGGAGTCTGTGGCGCTGGGTCCTAGATGCACCAGATCAGCTCTGCAGCGAGGCCGTATACCGCCTGTAACTGGGGCTACCAGCAATATACAGAAAAGGTCAAGTGTAATATATATATAAAAAAACACAAAAACACCACCTTCCACAATTCAGCTTCTTGCCCCGCCCCCGACCACCATAACCATTACATCCCATATATCTAAACAGCCGTTTAAATAAAGGTCAGTAACTGGGTAAAGGGGGCCCCGTATTACTGATCTCCTGTCCTCAGGATACGTCATTAGTATCTGATTGCTGGGGGTCTGACTCCTGGCGCCCCCCGCAGTTCACCAAGCACAGCGCCCTCCGTTGTATAGTGTCTGTGCTTGGAATTGCAGTTCAGCCCCATTCACTTGTATAGGACTGGGCTGCGTCTAGGCCATGTGACCGATGACGTCATCGACCTTGGAAACAGTGGCGGCAGTCTGGTCTAAAACAGCCTATGGGTGGGGGTCCCAGGAGCTGAACCCCCACCGACCGGATACCGATGGCCTACTACTTGGAAAACCCCTTTAAGAAACTCAATCAAAGCAGAGATAAATGTGAACAGCACTAAATGCAGGATATAAACCACCATGCTTTACAACCGCAGGCTGTAAATGTTTCTATCACAATGACACAGTGAAGCTGATGATGAAATACAATCACACACAGATACATGACCACACACTCCCATCCTCCGGATACCTGATGGGTGTGATAGTGGTCACGTGACACGGAGGGAGCTCATATTTACCTCTTGGAATCCCTTTTGTCTCTCCCCATCCTGTCCCGGATCCTCTCTGCACAGGGCCCCCGGGATGTGGCCCCTGGCTGTGTGCGATTCTCCTGGGTTGTGGCCCCAGCCTTTCGGCTGCTCCGCTCAATAGGTAAGGCTCTGGGGTCCGCTGATCTCTGGGGTGACGAGGGGAGATGGTGGCCTCAGGTCATTTAGATGTGGGGCCCCTGGAAGGAGCGTTATGTGAGCTGGATGGGAAGCCTCCTTCTCCCTCACGGCTCCTGGGGGCCCTTAAAGAGCAACTCTATAACTGAAACCTGCAAGAATCTAATGTTGGCCCCAAATGTCAGGATAAGAGGGCCCCCAATACAAATACTGGGTGAGCTCCTGTGACAGCAAGGGGAGATGGGCTCCTGAGGAGTGGCCCCTGATACAGTAATGAAGAAGCTTCCAAGTGACAGTAAGAGGAGGGCTCTGATACAACTATGAGGGCCCCTCTGACAATGCAGGGTGGTTGGGCTCGGCTCTGAGACCCCCCCAGTGACAGTGCTGGCCTCCTGTCACTCAGCCCCTGTTGGCATTGCTGGCAGTGTGAACAGCGCCCACAGGCCCCAGTCTCGTCCTTCAGTCGCAGGTTACAGACTCCCTGCCCCGGAACCTCCCTGTAGTATCTCCACGATATCACTGGCCCCTCCCTGCACGGCTCCCCGGTCCCTCTTGTTGACTGACTCGGTCCAGTCGCGTCCAAGGGGCTGCGGCCTCGGAACTACCACGCCTGCGCAATGAGCGTGACGTCGCCACAAAAACCATCAAGATGGCATGTAAACAAAGCAAGAGCGTCTTACACCTACCATAGACATTCGGTGTGAGCTGAAGGAGCGCCTCCCAGTCAGAGCCGAGGACAAATATGAGTCACGTCAGCGCCCCCTAGAGCAGGGAGGTGTGCACAACCCGTGTATAGAGGGAGAGCACACCAGCCATTAGTGTCATGTGGCCATTGTGTACAGAGCTGCGGTATTACATACCTCCCAACTTTTGAAAATTGCAAAGAGGGACAATATGTGTGGTGCGCATCACGGCAGTTTTTTTATACTAGGCCACGCCTCTAGCTCCGCCCAAATCATAATTACTGGAGCCTCTGCGGCCTTTTTTTTCTTGCGCTTCAATGTCCATATAAATATTAGCACATAAATCATCAGATTATAGATATTTTTAGGTCCAAATTGCACCAAATAATGAAGTTATTGTCTAATATACAGGTAGAAACCATAGAGATAGTTTAGTAAGGAGAAATTTTGTAAATGTATTAATGCACATTTATGCATTAATTCCCCAGGTCAAAAAGAGGGACATTTAAGGATAAAAGAGGGACATGGGTCAAAAAAAGGGACTGTCCCTCCAAAAGAGGGACACTTGGGAGGTATGGTATTACACTGTGTATAATGTCATTGTGTACAGAGCTGCAGTATTACACTGTGTATAGTGTCATTGTGTACAGAGCTGCGGTATTACACTGTGTATAGTGTCATTGTGTATAGAGCTGCGGTATTACACTGTGTATAGTGTCACTGTGTACAGAGCTGCAGTATTACACTGTGTATAGTGTCACTGTGTACAGAGCTGCGGTATTACACTGTGTATAGTGTCATTGTGTATAGAGCTGCGGTATTACACTGTGTATAGTGTCATTGTGTACAGAGCTGCGGTATTACACTGTGTATAGTGTCACTGTGTACAGAGCTGCGGTATTACACTGTGTATAGTGTCACTGTGTACAGAGCTGCGGTATTACACTGTGTATAGTGTCATTGTGTACAGAGCTGCGGTATTACACTGTGTATAGTGTCACTGTGTACAGAGCTGCGGTATTACACTGTGTATAGTGTCATTGTGTACAGAGCTGCGGTATTACACTGTGTATAGTGTCACTGTGTACAGAGCTGAGGTATTACACTGTATAGTGTCACTGTGTACAGAGCTGCGGTATTACACTGTGTATAATGTCACTGTGTACAGAGCTGCGGTATTACACTGTGTATAGTGTCACTGTGTACAGAGCTGCGGTATTACACTGTGTATAATGTCACTGTGTACAGAGCTGCGGTATTACACTGTGTATAGTGTCAATGTGTACAGAGCTGCGGTATTACACTGTGTACACATTGACACTATACACAGTGTAATACTGCAGCTCTGTACACAGTGACATTATACACGTGTAATACCGCAGCTCTGTACACAGTGACATTATACACAGTGTAATACCGCAGCTCTGTACACAGTGACACTATACACAGTGTCACTGTGTACAGAGCTGCGGTATTACACTGTGTATAGTGTCACTGTGTACAGAGCTGCGGTATTACACTGTGTATAGTGTCACTGTGTACAGAGCTGCGGTATTACACTGTGTATAGTGTCACTGTGTACAGAGCTGCGGTATTACACTGTGTTATAGTGTCACTGTGTACAGGCTGCAGTATTACACTGTGTATAGTGTCATTGTGTACAGAGCTGCGGTATTACACTGTGTATAATGTCACTGTGTACAGAGCTGCAGTATTACACTGTGTATAGTGTCACTGTGTACAGAGCTGCGGTATTACACTGTGTATAGTGTCACTGTGTACAGAGCTGCAGTATTACACTGTGTATAGTGTCATTGTGTACAGAGCTGCGGTATTACACTGTGTATAATGTCACTGTGTACAGAGCTGCAGTATTACACTGTGTATAATGTCACTGTGTACAGAGCTGCGGTATTACACTGTGTATAGTGTCATTGTGTACAGAGCTGCAGTATTACACTGTGTATAGTGTCATTGTGTACAGAGCTGTGGTATTACACTGTGTATAATGTCACTGTGTACAGAGCTGTGGTATTACACTGTGTATAATGTCACTGTGTACAGAGCTGCGGTATTACACTGTGTATAGTGTCATTGTGTACAGAGCTGCGGTATTACACTGTGTATAATGTCATTGTGTACAGAGCTGAAGTATTACACTGTGTATAGTGTCATTGTGTACAGAGCTGCAGTATTACACTGTGGTAATTAGTGTCACTGTGTACAGAGCTGCAGTATTACACTGTGTATAGTGTCACTTGTGTACAGAGCTGAAGTATTACACTGTGTATAGTGTCATTGTGTACAGAGCTGCAGTATTACACTGTGTATAGTGTCACTGTGTACAGAGCTGCGGTATTACACTGTGTATAGTGTCACTGTGTACAGAGCTGCGGTATTACACTGTGTATAGTGTCATTGTGTACAGAGCTGCAAGTATTACACTGTGTATAGTGTCAATGTGTACAGAGCTGAAGTATTACACTGTGTATAGTGTCACTGTGTACAGAGCTGCGGTATTACACTGTGTATAGTGTCAATGTGTACAGAGCTGCGGTATTACACTGTGTATAGTGTCACTGTGTACAGAGCTGCGGTATTACACTGTGTATAGTGTCATTGTGTACAGAGCTGCGGTATTACACTGTGTATAGTGTCACTGTGTACAGAGCTGCGGTATTACACTGTGTATAGTGTCACTGTGTACAGAGCTGCGGTATTACACTGTGTATAGTGTCACTGTGACAGAGCTGCGGTATTACACTGTGTATAGTGTCACTGTGTACAGAGCTGCAGTATTACACTGTATATAGTGTCACTGTGTACAGAGCTGCAGTATTACACTGTGTATAATGTCACTGTGTACAGAGCTGCAGTATTACACTGTGTATAGTGTCACTGTGTACAGAGCTGAGGTATTACACTGTGTTATAGAGCTGCGGTATTACACTGTGTATAGTGTCATTGTGTACAGAGCTGCTGTATTACACTGTGTACAGAGCTGAGGTATTACACTGTATATAGTGTCACTGTGTACAGAGCTGCGGTATTACACTGTGTATAGTGTCATTGTGTACAGAGCTGCGGTATTACACTGTGTATAGTGTCACTGTGTACAGAGCTGCGGTATTACACTGTGTTATATAGTGTCATTGTGTACAGAGCTGCGGTATTACACTGTGTATAATGTCCATTGTGTACAGAGCTGCGGTATTACCTGTGTATAGTGTCACTGTGTACAGAGCTGCGGTATTACACTGTGTATAGTGTCACTGTGTACAGAGCTGCGGTATTACACTGTGTATAGTGTCACTGTGTACAGAGCTGCGGTAATTACACTGTGTATAGTGTCACTTGTTGTACAGAGCTGCGGGTATTACACTGTATATAGTGTCACTGTGTACAGAGCTGCGGTATTACACTGTGTATAGTGTCACTGGTACAGAGCTGTGGTATTACACTGTGTATAGTGTCACTGTGTACAGAGCTGAGGTATTACACTGTGTATAGTGGTCACTGTGTACAGAGCTGTGGTATTTACACTGTATATAGTGTCACTGTGTACAGAGCTGAGGTATTACACTGTATATAGTGTCACTGTGTACAGAGCTGCGGTATTACACTGTGTATAGTGTCATTGTGTACAGAGCTGCGGTATTACACTGTGTATAGTGTCATTGTGTACAGAGCTGCGGTATTACACTGTATATAGTGTCACTGTGTACAGAGCTGCGGTATTACACTGTGTATTGTGTCACTGTGTACAGAGCTGCGGTATTACACTGTATATAGTGTCACTGTGTACAGAGCTGAGGTATTACACTGTATATAGTGTCACTGTGTACAGAGCTGCGGTATTACACTTTGTATAGTGTCAATGTGTACAGAGCTGCGGTATTACACTGTGTATAGTGTCACTGTGTACAGAGCTGCGGTATTACACTGTATATAGTGTCACTGTGTACATATTAATTGCTTATTACATTGGGGAAAAGGCCTTTTTTCCCATTCAGGACGGATCATCTCTGCAGGAGGATGATGTTACACATGCCAATGCAAGTCTATGGAGACGAGAAGCGAAGGAGTGAGCTCAGGAGATTTGTGCATGTACACACACACACACACACACACACACACTGCTACAGCTACACAGGAAACTTACGGCTTAACACAAGTGCTTCATTCACAAAAATACAGGTCAGTACATCTCTGTAATGTCCTCTGTTACCCTGGGGCTGCTTCTGAGTGACTGTGAGATAGTTAGGAAGCAGATTCTCTTCTACTTTCTGTGTTCAGTGCATGGCAGCTGGTATCCAACCACATCTGAGAAAACTGTAAACTAAAACATTCACTGTGTACAGAGGGCAAACTGCTAAAAAAATGCCAGATACAAATGATATATAATGGTCGGACATACTGTTATTTTTCATGTACACACTCTGTACTCCATGGCGTAAGTAGAAATGACTGGGCCCCACTAGGGTTGGGCGATATACCGCTATTCACGATCTATTTCACTGGGACCATCCTAGCAATCATAGGTGATCAAGGCAGTTTATAGGAAAACCCCTTTAAAGGGAGATACCAGGTCATCAGTATTAGATGGGGGGGTGGGGCAGCACTGGGAACCTTGTCGATCTTCTGTTTCAAAGGGCAGCCTTGGGGCTGTATTATATATATACCGATAGATTTATCAGATGATTGTTGAGAAGAAGTATTCCGTCCTAACAATGGTCTGCTCGTCAGAGACATATTTGCATTCAGCGATCTCCTCCACAGTATAGGGAGCAGTGATCACTAATGCCAACTCATAGTTACATAGTTAATACGGTTGAAAAAAGACACATGTCCATCAAGTTCAACCAAGGGAGGGGGTAGGAGTGATGAAGGGGAGGGGGACGGGTAACCTTAAGACATGACTCTACATTTCTTAATATGTGGTGACCTTCTTTTTCTGTTTTGAAGCCCTCAGCTGTCTTTGCTGTGACCAGCTCCTGCGGTAGACTGTTCCACAGATTCACAGTTCTTATAGTAAAGAAGGCTTGTCGCCCCTGGAGTCTGAACCTTTGCTTCTCCAGGCGGAGGCAGTGCCCCCTTGTCTTTTGAGGGGATTTCACCATATTTTTTGTATGGGCCATTTACATACTTATACAGGTTGATCATGTCCCCCCTTATTCGTCTCTTCTCAAGACTAAACAAGTTTAACTCCTTCAATCTTTCTTCATAGCTAAGATGCTCTATGCCCCTTATCAGTTTAGTTGCCCGTCTCTGCACCCTTTCCAGCTCCAGGACATCCTTCCTATAAACCGGAGCCCAGAACTGAACAGCATATTCCAGATGAGGCCGTACTAATGCTTTATACAGTGGTAATATGACATCCCTGTCCCGCCAGTCCATGCCTCTTTTAATACATGACAATATCCTGCTGGCCTTAGAAGCAGCCGATTGACATTGCATGCTATTCTGCAGTCTATGGTCTACAAGGACACCCAGATCCTTCTCTACAAGTGACTCTCCCAGTGTTACTCCCCCTAGGACATAGGAGGCATGCAAGTTGTTAGTACCCAGATGCAGAACTTTACATTTATCCACATTGAACCTCATCTGCCAAGAGGATGCCCAAAGACTCAGTGTGTCCAAGTCAGCTTGTAACTTCTGCACATCTTCCATAGACTGGACTCTACTACAAAGCTTAGTGTCATCTGCAAAAATTGAAACAGTGCTGTTAATTCCTCCCTCTATATCATTAATAACATAAATGACATAAAAAGTGGCCCAGCACTGAACCTTGGGGTCACCACTTATAACTGGGGACCATTCAGAGTAGGAATCATTCACCACCACTTGCTTGAGTACGCTCCTTCAGACAGTTCTCAATCCAGTTACAGAGTAGATTTTCTAATCACAACCGACCTTAATTTACCCGTCAGACGTCTATGAGGGACCGTGTCCAAATACACAATATCACCAGCCGCCCCTCTATCCAGACTTCTACTCACTTCTTCATAAAAACCAATCAGGTTAGTCTGACAGCTTCTGTCCTTAGTAAAACCATGCTGGTTATCACTTATAATACTATTATCCAAAACATATTCCTGTATATAGTCCCTTATTAGACCCTCCAAAAGTTTCCCCACAATGGACGTTAAGCTCACCGGTCTGTAATTCCCCGGGGATGACCTAGAAGCCCTTCTTGAAGATGGGCACCACATTTGCACTTTATGCCAGTCCCTTGGCACTATGCCAGTCACCAGAGAATCTTTGAATATTATATACAAGGGCAAAGAAATTACTGAACTAAGTTCCTTAAGAACTCTTGGGGTGTAACCCATCCGGTCCTGGAGCCTTATTCACGTTTACTTTGTTTAACTTAGCTTTGATCATATCTATATTGAACCAGTTGAGTATATTACATGAAGTATCACCAGCACTTACTCTACCGACAGCAGCTCCCACCTCTTCATGTGTATATACAGAACTAAAGAACTCATTCAGTAGCTCCGCCTTTTCCTGATCCCCAGTAATCAATTCCCCATCACTATTATTCAGGGGTCCTACATGCTCTGACCTAGTTTTTTTTTGCATTTATATATATTGAAGAATTTTTTGGGATTGGTTTTGCTATCCCTGGCCACCAGCCTTTCATTTTGGACTTTTGCTGCTTTTATAGTCCTTTTTACGATCTTTATTAACCCTTTTGTAGTTATTAAAGGCTATGGCAGACCCCTCTGATTTGTATATTTTAAATGCCCCTTTGTTTTCATGTATTTGCCCTTTTAACATCCGCCATTAAGCCACGCAGGTTTAATTTTAAGCGTTTGTATTTGTTTCCCCTAAGGAATAAATTCTGCAGTATAGTTACCCAGTGTAGATTTGAAGGTCTCCCATTTATCATCTGTGTTACTACTGGACATCAGACTGCTCCCAGTCTATGTCCTGGGAGTGCGGCCCGTAACCCTGGGGAAAATTAGCCTTTTTAAAATTAAATGTTTTTGTCTCCCAGCATGTTTATGCTTTCTACACTTTAGGATAAAAGTAACTATATTGTGGTCACTATTACCAAGGTTTTCCCGAACAATTACCTCCTCAACTATCTCTGCATTGTTTAGATATAACCAGATCCAACAATGCATCACTTCTTGTTGGTTCTTCTACAAACTGACCCAAAAATTATCCTGCAATAAGTTTAAGAAAATTTCTCTCCTTTGCAGTTGAAGCCGATCCATGAACCCAGTCAATACCAGGGAAGTTAAAATCTCCCAT